>RJWJ010015247.1:13098-35598 GCA_004363605.1 Indri indri | reverse complement strand
GAAAAATGATGGAAGTCATTCTGTCAATCCAGAGCTTATTTAGCTCTTGAGAATATGACTGGGTAGTTGCTAATGGGTTAGGTATAAGAAGTAAGTAGTAGCACTTAGGGAGACAGAGGTGGGAGGATCACTTGAGGCCAGGGGTTTGAGACCAGCCTGAGCAACATAGGGAGACCCTTGTTGCTACAAAGAAAATTAAGAAAGAAAAAGAAGTAGTTTTGAGTATCCTGAAAATCACTGCTTTTTAAAGGCACCTGCTAACCTGTCCGTGTAATTTTTAATTTCTTTTTATAAAATCCCAGAATTATCCTTGAACTGGAAAATAGCTGGCTCGAGGAGTATTAATGGGTGGTGAGGTAAAGGCTGTTTTTCCAGCTCTATAATGATAGGAAAAAGTTGCAGGACCAGAATTCATGGTAGTCAACAGGCAGTTCTGCTAGGGGAAAAAAAACAAAACATTGAAGAATAAGCCATGTGCATTGGCAAAGGACTGCAATACATGAGGATGAGGTAGGAACATTTGTAAAGGTTAGAATGGAGTTAACAATTTATAGCACTTGGCATGTAAAGGAGATGGGCAAAGAGGATGCAAATGGAGGATTTAACCTAGGAGAAAATAGATTTCAAACTCAGAAAGCACAGGGACAATTATTAAGGCTGCCAAGGACATTGATGATGTCTTGGTTTAAGAGAAATGAAAACTACAATTTTCCCAAATTTTTTTTCTTAGCCCATAAATCCTATAAATTTACAAAATAAAGTCAGTTCTCCCTATCTGTGGGTTCTACATCCATGGATATTTTTTTTTTCTTGTAGCATAATGTTCTCTAGGTTCAGATATGCATGGATTAAACCAACAGTGGACTGAAAATACTGGGAAAAAAATGGATGGCTGCATGCATATTGAACATGTACAGACTCCCTGGCATTATTCCCTAAACAGTTCAGTATAATAACTTTATATAGCATTTATGTTGTGTTAGATATTATAAGCAATCTGGAGATGATTTAAAGTATACGGGAGGATGTGCATAGGTTATGTGCAGATAATATCTCACTTTATATAAGAGACGAGCATCTACGGATTTTGATATCCTCAAGGGGTCCTGGAACCAATCCCCCAAGGATACGTAGGGACTTGAAGTTGTCCTCAGCTCCTGAGAAACATTTCAGAGGAAAATTTCTGGTTGGTGGCCTGCAGGCCCCAGGGGAAGGTGGACACCAGAGTTTTAAACCACTTATGAGACTGTAGGTGATTTAGTGACCAAATGGGGTTTAAAGGTTTTGAATTAGTGCTGAACTCACTCAGAAAGACCATCTTGAGAGATGTCTGTAGAACCTCTGAAACATCATGTCCTCTTTTTTTCTGCAAAGCAAGCAGGAAAGATAGCTAGACGACAGCCTGAGAAGCAGCAGCAAACTGATACAAGGAGAGCTTGCTTTCTAGGCGGTCTAAAATCAGGGAAGCACACTGTCAGTGCAGAGAGTGCCATGGTGCTTTTTCAGAATTCTGAGGAACAGGGCAGGAGCAGAACTGAGAAGAAGCCAGGGTTCTCAGCTGTATATAATGTTTTGGTTTGTTTGGTTTGGCTTTTTTTTTTTTTTTTTTTTGCGACAGAGTCTCACTGTGTTGCCCAGGTTAGAGTGCCGTGGCATCATCCTAGCTCACAGCAACCTCAAACTCCTGGGCTCAAGCAATCCTCCTGACTCAGCCTCCCGGGTAGCTGGGACTACAGGCATCCGCCACCATGCCCGGCTAATTTTTTCTATATATTTTTAGTTGTCCAATTAATTTTTTTCTATTTTTAGTAGAGACGGGTTCTCGCTCTTGCTCAGGCTGGTTTCGAACTCCTGAGCTCAAACAATCCGCCCGCCTCGGCCTCCCAGAGTGCTAGGATTACAGGCGTGAGCCACCGCGCCCGGCCTGGCTTATTTTCATTTTTATTTTTGGCAGGGGCAGGGGGAGTTAGCATTTTTAAGAAAAAAATCTGTAGTAAATAGGCAAAATGTTACGATGACAAGTTTGTGCTCGCTTCAGCAGCACATATACTAAAATTGGAATGATACAGAGAAGATTAAAAAATTTTAATAAAAATTTTTTTTTAAATGACAAGCTTGGGTGGTAGGCACATTGGTGTTTGCTATTTTATTAAGTTATCTTTTTTTTTTTAATTTTTTACTTTTTTTTTAGAGATGTGGTCTCACTCTCACCCAGGCTGGAGTAAAGTGGCATCATTATAGCTCACTACAGCCTCAAACTCCTGGGCTCATGTGATCCTCCTGCCTCAACCTCCTGAGTAGCCGGGATTACAGGTGTGAGCCACCACGCCCAACTAAGTTATTTATTACTGCATAACAAATTGCTCCCGAACTTTGTGGCTTAAAACAATAAATGTCGGGCTGGGCACGGTGGGTCATGCCTGTAATCCTAGCATTCTGGGAGGCTGAGGTGGGAGGATCGCTTGAGCTCAGGAGTTCCAGACCAGCCTGAGCAAGAGCAAGACCCCATCTCTACTAAAAACAGAAAAATTAGCCGGGTGTGGTGACATGTGCCTGTAATCCCCCCTACTCAGGAGGCTGAGGCAGGAGAATCGCTTGAGCCCGGGAGTTTGAGGTTGCTGTGAGCCAGGCTGACGCCACGGCACTCTAGCCCAAGTGACAGAGCGAGACACCATCTCAAAAAATAAAAATAAAAAATAATAAATGTAGTTTTACTTCATGCAGTTTCCGTGGGTCAGAAATGCAAGAGTAGCTTAGCTGGATAGTTCTCATAAGGTTGCTGTCAAATGTTGACTGAGGCTGTTGTCATCTGAATGCTTTGCCATAGCTTGAGGATTCACTTCCAGGATGGCCCACTCCTATGCCTGGCAAGTTAGAGCTAGTTGTTGATAGGTGACCATAGTTCTTCACCACATGAACCTCTCCATAGCGCTGTGTGACTGTCCTCAGACATGCCAGCAGGCTTCCTCCAGAGTGAGTGATCCAAGAGAAAGCAAGTTGGAAGCCTCAATATCTTATGACCTAACCTCAAAAGTCATATTGTTATTTCTATAATATCCTATTCTTTATGTCAGTCAGACTTACTCAATGTGAGAGGAAACTGCGTAATGACAGAAGGTGAGAATCATTGGGAGTTATATATAAAACCCTAAGGTTTAATGTTTATGTAGAGTAGAGCAATACCACACTTACATTATTCTTTTTTTCTGTGTGCTTGAAATATTTCATTGAAAAAAGAGAGGAACATCTGTAGTTTAGAGAGAAAAGGTTTTCCATTTTCTATAGCTGAAGCCCAAATTTCAATATTTTTGGTTGCCTTTTTTTTTTTTTTGGAGACAGGGTCTTGCTGTGTTGCCCACGTTGGAGTGGTATAGCTATTCACAGGCTTGTTAATCGCGCACTACAGCCTCGAACGCCTGGGCAGGGACCCTCCTGCCTCAGCCTCCCAAGTAGCTGGGACTACATGTGGTGCCACTGTGCCCAGCTTGGTTGCCTTTTAAGCTATCCTTTAGAACAAACCGCTCCCATCTGCACCTCTCCTGAACTGTATACTCTTTCTACTCTAATTGTTTGGTTATTGACTCAACTTGTTGCTCATGTTCAGTATTTCCCTCTGTTCCCAATTGTCTTATATGTCAAGATGACCACTGATAGTAAGTCAAGGCCTTGGGTGACATGAGACAGATACCAAGTGTGGGTCATGGGGAAGAGGTGGCTATAAGGAAATGCTGAGGCAACCAGAATATGCCATCAAGCGCTCCTTTGTGGGGGCACTGGATTCTTATTAAATATCTCTGCCCCAGCACCAACCACAGTGCCTGGTAATGCTATGGCCCACAGAATGCTCCTAGGGAACCAAAAATAAGTAGTGATTATTTCTCTCTTTTTTTTTTTTAGAGACAGGGTCTCACTCTGTCACCCAGGTTAGAGTGCAGTGGTACAATCATAGCTCACTGCAGCCTCTAACTCCTGGGCTCAAGCAATCCTTCTGCCTCAGCCTCCCGAGTAGCTGGGACTTAAAGCACACTATAGGCACACATCAGTATGCCTGGCTAATTTTTTTATTTTTTATTTTAGAGACAGGGTCTCACTATGTTGCTCAGGCTAGTCTTGAACTCCTGGCCTCAAGGGATCCTCCCACCTCAGCCCCTAGAGTCGCTGGGATTACAGGCATGAGCCACTGTGTATTTCCATCTTAAGCCAGATTCTTTATTGTTCTACTCAATGTAAACTTTAAACTCTAAGGTTTTGTAAAACTGATTTACTCACTCTCTTTCCAGGCCCAGGCTTCTTTAAGCACCTCCTGAGAAGTCGAATCTCAGGGGAGAGGCCTAGGGAATAAAGAGAGACATTTAGTCTCTTGTTCTGTCACTAGTCAGGCCCCCTTAATCTCTGGGCTTATTTTCTCTTTTGCACTACAGATGTCCATGCTGCCTTTCTCAGAGCGGGTAGCAAGTACGGCAATGAAGTTGAGAAGGGCCTGTAAGCTTAGAGATGGGTGTCCATGCTTGGGAGACGAGGGACAGTGCACCCCAGGTCTTGACAGCTCTGCTCAGCCATACCCCAGAGCCACTACCAAGGAAGAATGAGCTATTTATTCAGAAAAGAAATAGAGGGCCGGGTGCGGTGGCTCACGCCTGTAATCCTAGCACTCTGGGAGGCCGAGGCGGGCGGATCGTTCTGAGCTCAGGAGTTCGAGACCAGCCTGAGCAACAGCGAGACCCCGTCTCTACCAAAAATAGAAAGAAATTAATTGGACAGCTAAAAATATATATAGAAAAAAAAAATTAGCCGAGCATGGTGGCGCATGCCTGTAGTCCCAGCTACTCGGGAGGCTGATACAGTAGGATCGCTTGAGCCCTGGAGTTTGAGGTTGCTGTGAGCTAGGCTGATGCCACGGCACTCACCCCAGGCAAGAGAGTGAGACTCTGCCTCAAAAAAAAAAAAAAAAAGAAAAGAAATAGAAATAAGAAAAAGTCCAAGGAGGGTTTACTTAGAAGTGACAGGATAATGATAATAATAATAATGATAACTAATCTTAACTACATAAACACCTTCTTTTTTTAACATGAGAATGCTGAAATGCCTTCACAACCCAGCATTCTTCACCTCGAGGTCACTGTTAAAATGGGAGGAGTCCAGTGCCTCATTTTACAGAAGACAGATTTAATTAGTAGGGAAGAAGGGAAGTGATACTCTAGCCCTGCATCCCGCCTTGTAGGACCTGGAGCCTTAAATATTGCCTGCCACAAGAATGGATGGGACATGAGTCTTTCAGCATGATTTAGGGACATGCTCCGACTATGAGGCTTGAGTGAGGGAGAAGGGCGCTTTTGATGCAGACATGCCATTTTTCCCTCCCAGTCCCATCAAGCTCCTGGCAAATTCCTTAATGCCCTGCAGATGGCACCACTGACAAGGAGTTCTCTGTCCGGAAGCGTGAGCTCAGATTTGTGAACTTTGCCCTTGTCACCTTGGAGCTGAGGCTAAAAGATGCACAACAAGCAGGAAGTGACTGACCTGGCATCCCTATCATTCACACACTTGTCACTTTGTGTTCTGTCCATTACTGGAGACAGCTGGGCCTTGTGCTGTTAATCAGGTGACCACAGGAAACAACACACCCAGGGAGTTTCTTGACCCCAGCCCCTGCTTCAAGGATGCTTCCTCCCAGGTGGGATGGGTATAAAAACATGTGCAGTCAACATGTAGTAAGGGAAGAGCATGTTGCCACATCAATCTAAACTCAATATTGATACAAAGTCAATAACCATCTGATAATGTGGGCATCATCATGTAGATACTGATGTCATCATATTGCTAAGGCCAGCTTCCTCCTCTCCACCATCTGGTCTATAAACCAAAATATATGCCCTACCCCCCCTCCTCCCCACTGATCAATGGAACAACTCATCTCCCAACTGACAGCCCGTTATATGTTACTGTGTCCAACTGTGTTGGAATCAAGCTCATCACCTCATTCCTGCCTGGGGCCTTCAAACGTACTCTTCTCTCTGCCTACGATACCTTCCATAGCCCTAAGTGCCCCCCAAACCTTTGTCCAGTTAACTTACACTCTTTCCTTCAGTGAAGGAAACCCAAATGTTATCTCTTCAAGGACTTGGAGACTAGATCAGACTAGGTCAGATTCCCTACTACATATTTTCATAGAACCTTCTACTTTTCTCTTATGGCATTTATTACATTCTGTAATTATATATTTGTGTGATTATTTAATTAATATATTTATCCTCCACCAGATTTTACAAGTTCTTCTCTATTGCATTTATCATTATATCACAAATTACCTAGCTCAATGCTTAGTGCATGGTTGGCACTCAATAAGTATTCTAAGAATTAATTTCAGGCAAAAGCAGAGATTCAAACTTTTAACTCTGAAAGCCAGAGATGACTACCTCTCCCACTTCCTCCCTGTTTTCGACTAAGCCTAGGCCCAAAGCTCTAAGGAGCCTCAAGAGAGTAGAGGGTGGATAATAACATCAAATGGAGGTGGATAGGAAGATTTCTTCTCTGTTCTAAAGATTCTTCACAAAGAAGATTCCTTAGCCTCTCTCTCTGGCACAGCTCTAGTGTCTTATGATACTGGCATGTAGGAACTTCTGCTGGCTCGTAATGACCGAATCATTGGGTGCCATGAACCAAGATGTGACCCAGCTGCCAGAACAGGCTAATGTCACCTTAGACACTCCTTCTATACAACAATGCTCAAAGGTAAGCAGGTAAGTATTCCCACTATCCTCTTCACTGGTCATCCTACTGTGAAATCTGTTATCCAGTTCTGGGTACCTCATTTCAAGAGGGACATAGACAAGAGAGTTTTCTCCAAGGGGTGAGTGGAGTGGTAAGGGGTACTAGACAGAGAAACTTGGAGAACTGAGGATGTTTAGCCATAAAAGAGAAGCCCATTGACGGGCTACTGTCTAGAAATGGCAGTAGACTCACTCAAAACCCCAGAGAGTACAAGAAAAGATGAGAAAGAACATGGCAGCTCACTTTCTAAAACTCAGCTAGGACCAACAATGGACCACTATGCCATTCATGTCATTAAGTACTAACAGGTAGACCTGATGACTTCTAAGATCCCTCTCCATTCCCAGAGCCCAAGATTTCACAATTTTTCCTGCTTTCTCAAGCCAATCTTTCATTATGATTATTTTCTCAAATATTTCTGGAGAGGTCAGAGATAGGTAGGGACAAAGAAATAGAATCTCTCAAAGCATGCTTCTTAAACTTTTCTCCTCCCTACCCCAACAACATCAACAAAAAATTCTCAGATCCAGGGAGGCCTTGCCTAAGGGAATCCATGGTTTTCTGGCTTCCCTGGCACCCTAGACAGAGGGCAATTCCGAAATTGCTGGCTCATTTCTAGGAATTGGTCCTATTTCCACTACAGAGAAGAAAAAGGTTAAAGCCTGTAGTATATATTTTTTTTTTTTTGAGACAGAGTCTCGCTCTGTTGCCCAGGCTAGAGTGCTGTGGCATTGGCCTAGCTCACAGCAACCTCAATCTCCTGGGCTTAAGCAATCCTTCTGCCTCAGCCTCCCGAGTAGCTGAGACTACAGGTATGCGCCACCATGCCGGGCTAATTTTTTCTATATATATTTTTAGTTGTCCAGATAATTTCTTTCTATTTTTAGTAGAGACGGAGTCTCGCTCTTGCTCAGGCTGGTCTCGAACTCCTGACCTTGAGCGATCCTCTTGCCTTGGCCTCCCAGAATGCTAGGATTACAGGCGTGAGCCACCACGTTTGGCCAAAGCCTGTAGTATTTTTACCTCAGAGCTACATGACTTTTCCCAAAGACCTGGGAATTCCTGGGAGCAAAACCACTCAGAAAGTAGTCTTAGAGTGAGCAGGAATTTTTCTATACTTACTGTGTTTTCTACAGGAAAATCAGGACATACAGGTAAGCAAAGAGAAAATAAAAATAACCCATAATCTGAATGTAGAGCTCTGGAATCTTCATTTAAAGAAAAGGGTGACATCCTAATTCCTCTGCACCTGTCCTGTCCCAGTCACCTCTGGGAGCAGGTGCTCCTGGGTATTCTGTCTAGTCCACTCAAGATGCTGTTCAATAATAAGTCTTCATCATTCAGAAGCTCAAAGGTAGCCCCACAGGAAGGAGCAGAACAGTGAGCCCTTTAAGATACAGAGGGGAGGGTGCCATGGTCTCAAGAGTATTGAAGTTCAAATTTTAGGTTTTTATTACACTGAGCATCTAAGCCATGTAGTAATGAAGGGAATATGGGAATGGGGGGATGTAATCCACTAAGAGGCAACAGCAGAATACTGAAGGGAGGCTTTGGAGTCAGACAGGTCAGGTTCAAATCCCAGCTCCACCACTACTATTGTAGGCCCTCGCACAAATTACTTAATCTCTTTGAACCGATTCCTCATTTGAATAAAAAGAAAAAATGAAGTCTATTTTGTAGTATCCTTGTGACATTGAATAAACTAATCTGTGCAAATTATCTATTAATGTTTAACACTTAGTGGAGGCTCAATCTGGACAAGTTCCTTTACCTTTGTTGCTTGAAGACCCTGAAATTTACTCTACATGGTCAAGGTGGCCCCTTCCCTACCAAAAATCCATAACTAATCTCCTGGGCAGATCAAATCCACAAACATTGTTTAAGTGTTTGTTATGAGAACTGTGCTGGGTTAAGAATTGGGGATAGAATGAGGGGGGTAAATTAGAAGCCGAATACATTTTTCTAACTCTGGAAGAGGAGAGGAAAGGAGAAAAGACATAAATGAAGGTAAAGTTAAACAATACAAAAGATTTAAATAACAGCTCAAGATAATGACTATTATGAGACAGTGCATACTTGGCCAATTGTTAATTGCCCACTGAACAGCTAGATGTTGCTTTAAAAATTTAGAGGAGGTAGAAAATCCTTTCTTCTTCTCCAATCCTTTCTACAGGATCACACCTGTAATCCTAGCACTTGAGGCCAGCATTCAAGACCAGCTTGGTCAATAGGGAGACCCTCTACAAAAACCAAAGACAAAAAAACAGGCCGGGTGCTGTAGTTCACACCTGTAATCCTAGCATTCTGGGAGGCTGAGGTGGGACGATCACTTGAGCTCAGGAGTTTTGAGACCAGCCTGAGCAAGAGTGAGACCTAATCGCTACTAAAAACATAAAAAATTAGCCAGGCATGGTGGTGCATGCCTGTAGTCTCAGCTACTCAGGAGGCTGAGGCAGTAGGATTGCTTGAGCCAAGGAGTTTCAGGTTGCAGTGAGCTGTGATGACATGACTGCACTCTAGCCTGGGCAACAGAGTGAGATGTTGTCTCACAATAAAACAAAACCAAAAAAAAAAAAAAAGAAAAAATTAGAGAAAGGATATTATTTTGGTTGAGTCTTAGAAGTAGATAGGATTTGGATATAACCAGTGGTAACACGTGTTGGAGAAAAAAAAGAACAACAAAAAAGGATTTGGACAAAGGAAGATTTGATGATAGCTTCAATATAATGGATTAGTAAAAACAAAAAAGGAGATTTGGTAAATTTTAAAGAAAGATTGTGTAGAGTTCTGAATGGTAATTCAGTAAACAGAGAACACTTCACCAATTCTAATCATAGGCACTAGAAAGAAAGTTATTGTGCTTCCAATGGATTTGTAAACAAGGGCTCAAGGACTGAGAGCAACTAAATCAGATTGCAGCTAGGCTCAAAACTACTTTCTCCAGGAAGTCTTCTAGATTCCTTCTCTCTGTTCTGAGCTTGAGCTTGTCTTATATGCAGTTCTGAACCGATGCATTTACTGATACTTCGCTTCTAAAATTCATTTTAGTGGTATACATCTATGCATTCTATATGATAAGTCTCTAAGCAGAATCCATGCTAACCAGCTGTTGTAAGTATAACAGTCTGTGACTCAGGTGATGTCACAGCACTTTGTAAACTATAAAGTACGGTAAACATTAGATACATAGATTTTTAGGCGGGCACGGTGGCTCACGCCTGTAATCCTAGCATTCTGGGAGGCTGAGGTGGGTGGATCACTCAAGGGCAGGTCAGGAGTTCGAGACCCTCCTGAGCAAGAGCAAGACCCCGTCTCTACTAAAAAATAGAAAGAAATGATCTGGACAACGAAAAAAATATATATATATAAAAATTAGCCGGGCATGGTGGCACATGCCTGTAGTCCCAGCTACTCAGGAGGCTGAGGCAGAAGGATTGCTTGAGCCCAGGAGTTTGCTGTGACCTAGGCTGATGCCATGGCACTCCAGGCACTCTACCCCGGCAACAGAGCAAGACTCTATCTCAAAAAAAAACAAAAAACAAAAAACAAACAAAAACACCATGAGCCAAACCAAACAGCCTGTCTAACATATCCCAAGGGCTAACACTTTGCAACCTCTGAGGGCCCTGTAGGCTTGTTTAAGGGAGGTGAATTTTAAATGCAATTGGATTGCCTTTGAGGGGCTTTGAGAAGGGACAAGATCTGATTTGTGTTTTATTAATACCACTAAAGCGGCTGGGGGTGGGGGGTGCGGTGGCTCACGCCTGTAATCTTAGCACTCTGAGAGGCTGAGGCGGGTGGATTGCTCAAGGTCAGGAGTTTGAGACCAGCCTGAGCAAGAGCGAGACCCCGTCTCTATTAAAAATAGAAAGAAATGATCCGGACAACTAAAAATGTATATATAAAAAAATTAGCCGGGCATGGTGGCGCATGCCTGTAGTCCCAGCTACTCAGAAGCCTAAGGCAGGAGGATCCCTTGAGCCCAGGAGTTAGAGGCTGTAGTGTGCTATGATGGAGCCTGTGCATAGCCATTGCACTCCAGCTTGGGCAACATAGTGAGACCGTCAATCAATCAACCAATAAAAAATAAAATAAAATTCCAATCACGACTATAAAGGGCCTGGCACGGTAGCTCACACCAGTAATCCTAGTACTTTGGGAGGCTGAGGCGGGAGGATCACTTGAGGCCAGGAGTTCCAGACCAGCCTGAGCAAGAGCGAGACCCTGTCTCTACAAAAAAAAAAAAAAAATTAATTAGCTGGGGGTGGTGGTATGTGCCTGCAGTCCCAGATACTGGAGAGGCTGAGGCAGGAGGATCACTTGAGCTCAGGAGTTTGAGGTTGCAGTGAGCTATGATGACGCTAGCCCAGGAGACAGAGCGAGACCCTGTCTCAAAAAAAAAAAAAAAAAAAAAAGACTATAAAGTGAATGGCACCTAGTAGGTGGTTGGCTGATGTTAGACTCAGCCCGACTCACCAATGATCCCCTGTGAGCATTTCCTCACAAAGTGTGGAGACATTTCTGTAGTTCTCCTTCCAGTTTTCTTTAGTATTTGTTCTAGCACACACGAGGCCTTCCACAAAAATGACTGAGTGAAAACTCCTGGTGGCGAGGAGGCAGAGGGTGGGGAGCACCCCAACACAAACACACAGAAAATGCTGCTACGGACCTTGGGTTACTGGACAGCGGTACCTTTCAGAACCGCTATGGTGCGCTCACATCCTGCCTGGTTGGCTTGATCCAAGTGGTTCATTTAACCAAGGTCAAACTAAAGTCTCAGCCGCTATTAAAGTCCAGGAACCGTCACTTCTCAACAGCAGGGGATGAGACAGTTGCTTAGTTTTAGAATAAGCAATCGTAGGCCCAAAAGATCCCGCCTCCTTCCACGGGGCGAGCCTATCAGCGTTCCTTCAGTGATGAGCGGCAGCTCTCTAGGAACCAATGAGTTCCGCTCTCTGGAAGTAACCCGCCCATCCCTCGTGTCGGCACTCGGTCTCTTAAAAAGGTGGAACCAGACCGCCACTTCCTCGTAGCGAGCCGGGTGGCTTACTGTTTGTGTTGAAAAGTGACCGTGGCCTGACCTTAAAGGGGAGGGAGCAAAGGGGGGCCGGAGTCCTTTAAAACTAGGCGGGCTGGTTCCTGCCCCTTTAAGGGCGGGGCTTGCCGACGACTGAATCCGAGCTTCGGATTACCCCGAGTTTCCGTCGCAGGCAGCGAGGAAAGGCTCCTTGGCTGGGTCCGGGTGTTTGGCGGCGGCGGCTTCATCCCCGCTCGTTCTCCCCGGGCCCGGAGACACCTCCACTCCAGTCATGCTGAGCAGAGTATGGAAGCAGCTGACTACGAAGTGCTATCCGTGCGAGAGCAGCTATTCCACGAGAGGGTCCGCGAGTGCATTGTGAGTGCGGGACCTGGGCAGGAAGGGGTAGGACCAAGGCGGGGAGAAGCCCGGGTGTCGGGGGGAGAGGTGGAAGTTCAGGTGGGAGCCCACCTGGGCTCAGAGCGCTGTCAGACCCTGCTTGGACTAGGGACGGGCGACGAAGGCCTCCGTCCGGACAGAAGGGCGGGTGCCCGGCTGGCGAACCCCTTGATCGGATCAGCTGGGTCCCTGAGCGATAAACAAAGCCCGTCGGTTTCCGTTCCTCCCCTACTGGCCCCTCGCCCCGCCCTTCCTCCCGTGCCCGACCCTGCGACTGTTCTGGCGGTGGGTCTTCGTGTGTCTGAGAGACTGGTGAACCTGCCTGATAGTTGGAGAAGGATGGGCTTGCTTCGGGCGGGTTGATTTGGGTTTCCCCCTCAAACTGGGTTGAAGGCAAACCCATATGATGTTGAGGGGAGACATCGTCACACTGAGCTAGATTCCAGGAAAGGCTTGGGAACTGTAGGGATGGCAGGCGGGAGGAACCCAAGGACTTGGTGGGTCGTCTTCCACCTTGGAAAAAAGAACTCTTGCTGGGGTGGATTCTAATGTGTAGAGACGAGGAACAACCAAGGTTTCCCCTCTTTTTTTCTCTTTTTTTTTTTTTTTTTTTTTTTTTTTTTGAGACAGAGTCTCACTCTGTTGCCCTGGCTAGAGTGAGTGCCGTGGCGTCAGCCTAGCTCACAGCAAGCTCAAACTCCTGGGCTCAAGCGACCCTACTGCCTCAGCCTCCCGAGTAGCTAGGACTACAGGCATGTGCCACCATGCCCGGCTAATTTTTTCTATATATTTTTAGTTGTCCGATTAATTTCTTTCTATTTTTTTAGTAGAGACGGGGTCTCGCTCTTGCTCAGGCTGGTCTTGAACTCCTGAGCTGAAACAGTCCCCCTGCCTCGGCCTTCCAGAGTGCTGGGATTACAGGCGTGAGCCACCGCGCCTGGCCTCTTTTTTTCTCTTCTTGGTGTTTGTTTGAAACTCTGAAAGACTTCCCAGCCATTCAGAGATTTCCCCTGTGAGTGGTCCACCTAGTGCTCCAGAGGGCACCTGGCTGTTGTTCCTTACTGCTACCTAGAGCAACAGCTGAACCTGCCCCTCAGCACTGGACACTTCTGGGATAGGGGCACCCAGTGGACCCTAGAAAGTCATATCTTCATCAGGCCTGGTTGGAATTCTCATCCCTCTCCTGTTTCCTTCCCCAGAGCTCCCCAGGGTAACTGTCATCCCCAAATGCTAAATAGAAAGGGAAGAGTTTGGAAGAATTAGAAGTGTTAATGAGTGGAGGAACCCACTGATGGGTCGTCCTTCATTTTTCTCAGGTTGGGCTCTAGCTGGCCCGGAGCAGCCTCAGATTGGAGAAGGGGTAAAGTGAGCCAGAACATAACTAGGTCTGTCCTTATGGATGAAGACTGGAAAGTGTATTAGTCCATGTATGGAACTCCAGTAGAAGTCTACTTTCCGGAAGCCTCCCTTGCATGTTCCTGGGTGGACAGTCCCACATGGTGGGGTTGAGCATGTGGAGGCACACCCAGGCCTTGAGACAGTAGAGAACAGGGAGGGATAAGACCTTGGACAGAGGCAGCCTCTTGGATGTCTCCCCCATCCTTAATCCCATTAGCTGAGAATATCAGTGCTGGCCAAGGGCAGGCTGAAGGCTTCTGGTGCCTCCCCCACCTGACTCCCATCTAGAGGCTAGGAAACAACCTAACCTCCTGTGGAGCTGCGTGGAACTCCATCCTGACCTTTTGAGCCCTCCTCCGTTCCTAGCTATTACGCAAGCCCAGGGCAGAACGCTAGGCTGTAAAAATCCTGCAGCTGCAATCTGAGTGGCTCCTTCTTTTCTGCTTTCATATGTCAAAAGCTACAACTTTGTCCAAGACCCATGGCTCTCCTGGGTCTCTGTGGCTTCTCCCATCGTTACATATATAGCAGTATGCAGATTACTTGTGGGGTCAGCTCTTCTTGGGGATTGGAAGACCCATGAGACTGATCCTGTCTTGGCCTACCTCAGACACCATAACATCTCTTCTTGAGACTCTCAAGATTAGAGAGCTGATCATAGCCCCTCCTCTGCTATAGCAGCTTACTTGCAGTAGGGTAGGGATCCACGTGCAGGTTAATGTGGCCGAGTTCTGCCATAACTGTCAATTGGTGGTCCAGCCACTCAAGGGCATGGAATAGACCCTGAGAGGCCTGGCTCTAGAGTTAGAAGTCACTTGAGGTAGGGTCCAAGGATGGACTGCCTTTAAAGTAGCTGATGCCAGCTCTGGAAACTTTGTAAATGGTGGGCTCCAACTAAGGTCACTCTTAGGGGCAGAGGATTAAATGAGGCTTTGGTTTGGCCCAGAGCAGACCTGATCTTTCATGGCCCCTGAATAAACATAGAGTAGAAATTCTGACTTGGTATAGAAACATGATTCCTACTTATTCTCTCCTAGAGCTTGGGTCAAGGCAGCAGTGGGGGCGAGGTAAGGGTGGAGTGCCAGGAAAATGCAAACCTCTTGCTCTCCTCAAACCTGCTTCCCTTTCCAATAAAGTGCTCAGAGTAAATTCCCTCTGGTTCACGGCCTATTTTAGGTATGTGTGCATGTGCATCTCTAGGAATTTTTTCTGCCCATTTACCAACCAGGGTTGAGCTGAAGCTATTTTCTCCCAGGAAAGTGCTTATAGGACTGGGCATGGTGCTGTTTCCCCATGTGCATGGGGGCAGTCCCTGTCTGGTCCTTAGAGGCTCCTAAGGCCCTGACTAGAAGGAATTGCTGGGGAAGAAGAAGGAACCCTTGGAAATAGGGAGCCTTGTTTTGGGGAAGTGACCTAACAGAATTAATAGAGAGGCCCTTGGGGCTGTGGAGTGTGCTGGGGATTAGAGCTTCTCATCCCAGCTTGTGTTCTGCCACAGATCTCAACCCTTCTGTTTGCAACACTCTACATCCTCTGCCACATCTTCCTGACCCGCTTCAAGAAGCCTGCTGAGTTCACCATAGGTACTGTGACTTCCCTCCCTTCTGCGAGAGTTCCTGTTGCCATGGGGCCAGCCTCAGGGGAATGGACCTAAGGTGCCTGCTGGGAGAGGAGAGGTGGCTTTACTGGGCTGTTCTGAGCCTTTGCCTCTTCAGCCTCCCCTCCTCACAGGTTGGGGCAGGGTGGCATATTGGAAAGTCTAGATGGAAGTGTCTGTTGGGCCAGTCATGTAACTTTCCCAATCCTCGGTTTCATCCTATAAAATGGGCGTTACAGCGTCTACCCAGTCCACTGTGTGGACCAAATGAGACAGTTAATGTGAAAGCCCCTTGCGAAGCTGGAGTGGGCAACTGCAGGGTGAATGTCATTAGGAGCACAGGCCGCTCTTCTGTCTTCTCCTCTTCTAGTGCTCTCATAGCCAGGACCAGAGACCTCTGGGGCACCAGGACCTGATGGTGGCCTTTCCTTTTATAGAGAGCCTAAGTGTGCTCAGATTGGAGCTTTCTTTCCTGTAGACGCTGTGTGATTGAAGGGGGACACAGTTGCCCCATTTCCTAGCCCCAGACTGTCCCAATCACCCTGTCCTGGCTCCAACCTTCCTTCCTCTCAGGATGGCTTCAAGAGCCCCCATCTAACAAGGCAGCTACTCTAGTGTAATTCCCCTGGGGACTTTCTCCGTGAATGTCCCCTTCCCCTCTTTTTCCTTCCCTGCACCCAGCCACTGGTATAACCAGCCTCACAGACCAGTTGTTTATAGTTGGAGCTTACAAAGAGGAACCTGTGCTGGGAGAGATGTGGGAAGGAAGGAGAGAAGTAGGGGAGTTTCTGGCCTATATTCCCTCCATCTGGGACTACTGATCTTTAAGTACCATCTTGGTTGGAGAATAGTTTGTGTGGTTCATAGTGTGAGGTCTCCCAGAGCCTCCTACTCAGCTCTGCCTCCTCTCGGGCTGGGGAAGAGGCAGGGGGCCACAGTGTAACAGATGGCTTCCAAAGCTGCCTGCTGATGTCCTGCCTCTTTCCCTGTGCCTCTGTCTCTTGTAGTGGATGATGAAGATGCCACAGTCAACAAAATTGCGTAAGTGTCACTGCCTCAGCACCTGACATCAGTAGTCATTAGGAGGTGGGATCTAGGGGAGGCCTCTGGAGCTGGGGGGAGAACGGGGGTCTCATACAGTGAAGAGAGTTTCTGCTTCCATCCCATTTCTGGCTTCTTCCGGCCTTACCTCATCCTGAGGACGCTCAGAAAAGCTGCTGTTCCTGTCTCCCTGGTTAGGCCAGGAGCTTCTGGGAGCCTCATGTCCAGGAACTGTCAGCTGGGGCCTGAGTCACCAGAAATGGCTTCAGCTTGGCTTCACCTCCCAGGGGCCAGTGGGGAGGGAGAGAGTTAGGGGTGTAGACCAATGGAAACAGAGCCAGGTGTGGGGAAGTTGGAAACCCCTGAGGGTGGCGTGCTTGGTTCTGAGAGGAAGGCCCTATTCCAGGTGCTGTTATTCACTGACACAGAGAGAGAGAGAGAGATGACCCCTCTGGGTCAATAGATTAGAAGGCAGCCCTCCACCCTTGATGGACCAACTAGATAAAAGTGTCTCTTCTTTTCAGCTGTTGCAGTCCAGGGCGCAGGCCTTGGTTATGAAGCTGGGTTTCAGCTCCCCCTCGTCCTCCTTTGCCCTCCTGCCTTCATGCAGGGCATAGCCATATGGGATGACCCTGCTCTCATCCAGGCTGAAGGAGGCAAGCTTAGAAATCCGTATCCCTGAGCAGAGAAGATAAGCCAGTTCCCATAGCTTTGGCATCATGCCTGGCACACCCTATAGGCATGTATAGGAAGATCACATTCCTGGGGTCAGCCTGGGCAAGTGACATGGCAGGTGACCAGGTTACCATAAATGTCTGATGTTGTGCCCATCCAACATGCCAAGGCTTCCCTGGAGGTAATGGCCTAGGGTGTGGCAGCAGTGGGTAGAGCCCCAGCCGCACAGCTCCTTCCCTAGGTCAGTCACTGCTGCAGCAGGTTTTAGAAGCCACATGTGCCCCCAGGGACAAACAGGGCTTCTTGGGCACAGGGCAGTGAGGGCTGAACTAAGTGGGGCCACTCTCCCCTTCTCTGCCCAGGCTTGAGCTGTGCACCTTTACCCTGGCGGTCGCCCTGGGTGCTGTCCTGCTCCTTCCCTTCTCCATCATCAGCAACGAGGTGCTGCTCTCACTGCCTCGGAACTATTACATCCAGTGGCTCAACGGCTCCCTCATCCATGGTGTGTGGCTCCTGGTTGCAGCTTGGGTGGGGATGGGGAGCACGCAGAGTCAGGCAGGCCTGGGCAGCCTTGGGCTAATCAGTCACCTGTCACCCTCCCTCGCCCTCTCCCCCACCATGTGGTTAGTCCCCTAGGGGTTGCCCCCCTTTACTGACCACCTCTGCTTTCCTTTTTTTGCTCCAGGCCTCTGGAACCTCGTTTTTCTCTTCTCCAACCTATCCCTCATCTTCCTCATGCCCTTTGCATACTTCTTCACCGAGTCTGAGGGATTTGCTGGCTCCAGAAAGGTGAGTAGGGAATATATATCCAGGCAGGAAACAGGGTTCCACTCAAATAGTTCAACTGAAGAGATTTTAATAAAGAGACTATTTCCAGAGGTTTAGTCAGAGTTAAGGGAACGAACAAAGAGTTTGAGGCTCTGGTGACAGTAGGAAGTCATCACCACCCCTAGGCCTGTGGTAACAAATGGAGGAAACAGTTTCTAGAAGCCACTGATAGCTGAAGCTGGGGATGTGTGGCCACTCAGCAGAGGAGCTGCTGTCTTAGTGTCATAGCCACTGCCAACACCGTGGAGCCAAAGGTGGGAGGAAACACAGGTAGGAAACTTTCCACCTTCTGCCCTCCTGCTGGTCCTTCCCATTAAGCAAGCTGGACAGGAAACTGGGGGGTAAAGAGCTTGGGCGATGCAGACCTCAGAGGTCAGCCTCTCAGGGCAGACAATGATGAGGAATGGATCTGGGGAAGGGGTTGCAAATGAAGGATATGGGATGACCACAGATTGGGGAGTGGGAGGACAGAGCAATGTGGCAGAGTAAGAAGGAAACACCCTCTCCTTCCTCCTGAATCCAGACCTCTCTGGTTCCCCAGCCTAGCTACTGTCACCAATGTGTTTCCTCACCCACACTGTCGTGATGTTAATCCCCTCCTCCCCTTTACCTATTGCCTCCCTCTGTAGGGTGTCCTGGGCCGGGTCTATGAAACGGTGGTGATGTTGATGCTCCTTACTCTGCTGGTGCTGGGCATGGTGTGGGTGGCGTCAGCCATTGTGGATAACAACAAAGCCAGCAGGGAGTCACTCTATGGTGAGAGGCCCAGCTTTTTCCCCTGCCTTCAGGCTGAGTGGCACTTCAGTTGGCCCATGTCCCCCTGCCTGGAACAACTGTATCCCTCTGAAGTAGAGAGAAGGTTGGCACCCTCTCCCTTAGACTGAAGATTCAAACTGAGGGACTTCTGGCCAATCCAACCTGTAGAAATGTTCCACTGGGCCCGTGCAATGGTTAAAAAATATATATGATTCAGTGAATTGGGAGGTTTCACATTAATATCCAGATATCTGGCTTTGACAAGGGAGAGAATCTGGCTATACTAGTCCCTGGTAACTAGGGCCAAATACCAGTTCTGCCCTTCAGCTAGGGCTTAGGATCTCCAGTTTACCATTGTCCCTGCTACTCCCTCTTCTCATAATGCTGGCCAGCTTTGCTCATTTGCACCACTTGTCTAACCCCTGTAGGCTTATGTACCGTGTCCTGTCTAGACTCTGGGGCCTGTCAGCCCCCAGTAAGCAGGAGGAGAGAGATGAGCTGACATGCTTCTTTTTTTACCCTTAGACTTCTGGGAGTACTACCTCCCCTACCTCTACTCATGCATCTCCTTCCTCGGGGTCCTGCTGCTCCTGGGTGAGTGTGCAGGGTCTGGGAGAGAATGGGTAGGGTCCTTGGGCCAGAGCAACCAGGCTGGAAGGAGCGGGAACGGAGGGATGGGTAAGGGGAAGAGTGGAGATAGGGGCCTGGCAGGTGACTGGCTCTTGTTCCCACAGTGTGTACTCCACTAGGTCTTGCCCGCATGTTCTCGGTCACTGGGAAGCTGCTGGTCAAGCCCCGGGTATGTAGTTTTCCTTGCCCTTGATCCTGAAGGGTGAGCTTTCTGCAAAGCTGGAGCCAAACAATGAAACAACCCTATAGCTGTATAGTACACAACTTGCAGAGGGCTACAGCCTTTGTTGACTCTCGTATTCTGTACCCTTGTCATCTGGAGCTGGTCATCAGACATACAAGGCAGAACACAAGGCAATTGGGAGGGACTGGACAAAGCTGCTGGCCACAGTGGCGAGTGAGGGTTAGGGGAAGGCCTGGGACTGTGGAGCCCTGGGATGGTCAGGGGGGCTCTGACAGTTAGTCCCTCCCTTTCTGCTGCCCCTAGCTGCTGGAAGACCTGGAGGAGCAGCTGTACTGCTCAGCCTTTGAGGAGGCAGCTCTGACCCGCAGGATCTGTAGTGAGTTGCAGTTCTCCCCAGCTGGGATGGTGGGGTTGACTTGGGCAGGGACTGCAGGACTGGGGGACAGCAGGCAATGTCGTCTCTGCCCTCAGATCCCACCTCCTGCTGGCTGCCTTTGGACATGGAGCTGCTGCACAGACAGGTCCTGGCCCTGCAGACACAGAGGGTCCTGCTGGGTATGTGGGTTAGTAGGGCTTGGGATAGCTGTGTTTCCCCAAGGAGAGTAGCCCCTTGTTCTAGGTACTTGCTAACAGCCTGCCATCCCTGCACAGAGAAGCGGCGGAAGGCTTCAGCCTGGCAGCGGAACCTGGGCTACCCCCTGGCCATGCTGTGCTTGCTGGTGCTGACGGTGGGTGTACTGCTCTCGGAGGGGGTGGGGAGTGGGCCCTTGAGTGCTTTAGGCCTTCTCAGGGAGGAGGAAGGAGATGCAGGGGACCTGGTTATCATTAATAATAGTAGTTGCCTCTCACTGAGTGCCTATTTTGTGTCCTGCCCTATGCTGAGACCATCAATCCCCATTTTGTAAATGATGAAACAGAGAAATTAAGTAACTTGCCCAAAGTCACACAAAACCATTGAGTAGTTATGCAGGTTTGCTCTGCAATGAGAATAAGCATTGAAATCCAGTCCATTTCTCTCCAGTCTTATCAGTTGTAGGATTTGCTATCCTTCCACCTGGAAGAGGTATATTATATAATAGCCTCAAAGGCACTTTGTTGCTAATAATGGCCTGGAGGAGGTCCCACACAACTAATTGTTAGCAGAACTACGCCTGGAAACTGAAAACATTGGACCAGAGTCTCTGCTGTTAGCATTCAGCTCAGGGTGCAGCTGTGGGCTGGCGGAGGGATGGGAGCCTGTGGCCTTGCCTCATACAGGGCCTGTCTGTGCTCATTGTGGCCATCCACATCCTGGAGCTACTCATCGATGAGGCTGCCATGCCCCGAGGCATGCAGGTACTGGGCTGCCCTCCCACCATATCCTTTGGGGAGGAGGGGCAGAAGCCGAGGACAGAGGGTGGGCTGGGTGCTGGGTGGTGCTGATGGTGGGGAGTGCTCCACGGTGACACTGCTCCACTCCTCAGGGTGCCTCCCTAGGCCAGGTCTCCTTCTCCAAACTGGGCTCCTTTGGTGCCGTCATTCAGGTTGTACTCATCTTGTATCCTTCTGGAAACTCACCATTGCCTCTTCTCCAAACCTGTCTCCTGGGACTCTGGACAGAGCTCCTCTTGGACTTTGTCTCCTCTGGGACTGTGGAAGGGAGTGATGGGAAAGGGGGCAAGTTTGAACCTTAGGTTCAAAAAGCAGGAGAAGACAATTTCAAAAGGAGGGTTGGGAGAGAGGTCTGTTCCCTTTAAGGTGAAGTATTAATCCTTGGGAGCTGGCCAGTTCTTCCCTAACCCAGTGGCAGTTACCTGATGGTGTCCTCAGTTGTGGGCTTCTATAGCTCTCCACTCTTTCGGAGCCTGCGGCCCAGATGGCATGACACAGCCATGACACAGGTAGCTGGGAGGGAGCAGGGGAAGCCTCCCGGGTGCATGGATGGGTACTAAGTGCTGGCAGCTCTGCTACCTTTGCCTCTCCTTTCCCTACTTCCATCTAGATAATTGGGAACTGTGTCTGTCTCCTGGTCCTAAGCTCAGCACTTCCTGTCTTCTCTCGAACGCTGGGTAAGTAGCAAAAGGAGGAGGTAAGGGAATTGGCTTTTTTTGAGTACTTACATGCTCTCTGTAATTGCCACAACAAAACTTGAGTAGGTATTAATATTATGCCCATTATACAGATGGGAAACTGAGGCTGTATAAAGTGCCTACACTGAGTGTGAGAGTAGTGTTGTTTCAGAGCTCATACTTTTTACACTTGCTACATTCCAATGCCTTTCCCACGTACTTCTACTTTTTGGTGGGGGAGCACCACTTTTCCCCAAATCTTCCTTCTGGGTCGATCATCTAATAAATGTTCTCATTTGAAAGATGAGAAACAACCAAGCACAGTGGCATGCACCTGTAATCCCAGCTACTTAGGAGGCTAAGGCAGGAGGATCACTTGAGACTAGGAATTTGAGACCAGCCTGGGCAACATAGCAAGACCCCATCTCTACAAAAAATTTGAAAATTAGCTGGGTATGGTGGTGTGCAAGCTAGTCCCGGCTACTCAGGGGGCTGAGGCAGGAGGATCACTTGAGCCCAAGAGTTCAAGGCTGCAGTGAGACATGATCATGCCACTGTACTCTATCCTGGGTAACAGAGACCCTGTCTCTAAAAAAAAATAAAAAGGAGAGAGACACAGAGAAGCTCACTGATAGACCGAGAATTATATAGCTAGCTTTAAGCAAGACCAAGTCAATCTAGAACTCTTGTCTCCTGAACCCCTAGTCCAATGCTTTCTCCACACACTGGGGTGTCAGGTAATACACCCAGTCTTTCTCCTACCTATAATGCTATGATCTAGAATTACCTGACAAAAAAGTTTAAAAATGTAACTAGTTCACCCCAAGGCAGTATGGGAGCTACAGAGATAACAACCCTACCACCACTTCATCCTCTGTATTTTATAAATGATTTCATATTTAAATTATCTCTATTTAGTTTTTAAGTTTATACTCTTTCCACTATATTATTTGTACTTATGCCATGGGAATTTAGTAAGAAAGTAGACTTTGTAGGTCCACCAGTTAGTTCCTTTAGATTGGAAGCAGGTAGGAATATTTATGGGGGGGCAGAGTTTTGATTTATGACAATATTATCAAGGGCCCAGTAAATGGTAGAATAGTGCCTGGCACATATAGTACTTCATGTGTGTTGTCTCATTTAATTCTTATGGTCC
>RJWJ010015247.1:0-12998 GCA_004363605.1 Indri indri | reverse complement strand
GCCCCAGATCACACAGCTAGTTAGGGGTGGAGTTGGGATATGAACCAAAGCAACCTGATCAGAGTCTGAGCTCTTAGCTGCCACACTGCTCTGTCTGCTAAAAGAAACTTGGTGACCAGCTTGTAGGTTCCTGGCCCAGGAACAAGTAGCAGGTCTGGAGAGTTCCTAGGGACACCTGGAGCCAGAGGAGTCCCCATTGAAGGAGAAGACGCCAGACTCTGGAAGGGAAGTTGGAGCAAGCCTAGCTGTTGACACTTCCTTCAAATGCCCTAAATTGCCCTTGAGACAGAGCTCGGGAGGCAGGAGAATTTGACTCACAGGAGACAATAACCTATCAGCTGCAGTGTTGAGATGTGGCCACCAGGAGGCAGCAGAAAGTTGGGCTGGTAGCAGGAGAGGGGCTGGGGAGCCCACCTCTCATCCTGGCCTTTGTACTTCAGGGCTCACTCGCTTTGACCTGCTGGGTGACTTTGGACGCTTCAACTGGCTGGGCAATTTCTACATCGTGTTCCTCTACAACGCAGCCTTTGCAGGCCTCACCACGCTCTGTCTGGTGAAGACCTTCACTGCAGCTGTGCGGGCAGAGCTGATCCAGGCCTTTGGTGAGAAGAAGAGGGGGTGCAGGCTGGTGGGGTGGTTGTAAGATGGGGCACTCTGGATCACTTGTCATTCCAGCAGGGGAGAGGGTGTGCGTCCTGCTTTGCGTGTTATATACCTCACCCACCCATTCTGTGGCTTGGTTGTCTTATGCCTGAGGGACTGGACCTATGCCCTGCTTTTGACTGTCCACTTCCCCCTCTTCTGCAGGGCTGGACAGACTGCCGCTGCCTGTCTCCGGTTTCCCGCGGGCATCTAGGAAGACCCAGCACCAGTGACCTCCAGCTGGGGATGAAAGGGAGAAAACTGGACACTGCCATCTGCTGCCTAGGCCTGGAGGGGAGCCTGAGGGTAGTTGGGCCTCAGGACCAGGAGTCTGAGAGGGTGGATGGCAGAGGGGAGCTGAGCCATCTGCACTGTTGCATAATCTGAGCCAGAGTTTGGGACCAGGCCCCCCAGCTTTTCAAGACTCAGCATGGGGCAGGGCTGGGTGAGTGAGTCTAGCTCCTGGTCCCAAATCCGTTTACACATCAATCTGCCTCACTGCTGTTCCGGGCCATGCCCGTAGCCATGTTTACATGATTTGATGTGCAATAGGGGAGGGGAGGGGAGGGACTGGGCCAGGGCAGGCCAGGAGGCAGGTTGTCTTCCTTGCCTCTGGCCCAGCAGAGCCGAAGCACTGTGCTATCCTGGAGGGGCTTTGGACCACCGGAAAGAGTAAGGGCATAGGGAAAAGGAGGCTACACCCATCAGCAATAAAGTTGATCCCAGAGTTTGCTTTGTTTTTTTAAAAAGCCTGACTCTGTGTCTATTTGAACAGCCTTGCTCCCACTGTCATTTTCCTTCCCTTTCTTCTGCTTAGCATCCTTTAGGGGCTTGGATCTGGTGTTAGGCCATATAATTGGGCAGTGGGAAACTCCTCCTTCCTTAGCCTTGCTTACTTAAAGCTGGCTGGTGCCCTGACCTCTTCCTTATACCCATGGCCTTGTCCTTGTTTCTTTTTCTGTCTTTTTTTTTTTTTTTAGAGACAGAGTCTCGCTCTGTCCCCCAGCTAGAGTGCAGTGGTGTCATCATAGCTCACTGCAACCTAAACTCCTAGGCTCAAGCCATCCTCCTGCCTCAGCCTCCTGAATAGCTGGGCCTATAGGCACTCACCACTACACCAGGCTAATTTTCTATTTTTGGTAAAGACAAGGTCTCACTCTTGCTCAGGCTGGTGTGGATCTCCTGACCTCAAGCAACCCTTCCACCTCAGCCTCCCAAAGTGCTGGGATTACAGGTGCAAGCCACCACACCCAGCCTATGGCCTTGTTTCTGTACCTTGATTATTGTGGATAGGACATGGGCACAGGAATAGGGAAACCTCCCCTGTACACTCACACCTTCAGCCTTATCCTCCCTGACTTGGATAAAGAGTAAAAGAAGTGGCTGTCTGACAAGGGTTTTGATTCCTACCTCATCTTTCCAGGAGCTATTAGTTCCTTGAATAGCCCCCTTGCTATGTTGGGGTAGGGGCAAAATTTATACTTAGGGTTATACAGATCATGCATTGCACAACTTCTAGAGGCCCCATTTGCCTCAGAGTCAATGTATAGATAGTTACTATGACCATTTTCTCATAAATGGCAGATGTCTTGAAGGGATGCTTTTTTTCTATTTACACAAAGTTGCTGTGAGAGCAGGGTTGGGGGGTTAAGTATGGAATACAAAAATGTGTAGATTCCACAAATACTTGCAGAGTACCCTGCTGCCGACTAGGCACTTAGCCTTGGAGATACATGATAAACAAGCTTGTACTTATGAATTGCTTTGTCTAGTAAGGGTGTCAGATAATTCTAATACTGTGCCACCACAGCAATTAATTACTGCTTCTCAAGGGAACACAGGTGGGTGGTGTTGGGACATCAGGGAAGCCTTCTTAGAAGTGATTTCTAAATGATAGAAATTGGTAGGTGAAGTGCCTGAGGTGAGATCCAAGTGGCTGAGAGTAGAGCCCTTGGGAGTCCAGAAAGGGAGAAGGATAGATGCCTAAATGGACGGTACAGGGAGGTGACCTTTAACCTTTTACAGACTTACTTTAAGTGCACACTGCCCTTTAGCAGCTTCGTATTGACAAGTTATTCATTTGAAAAGAAGCAGCTGTTGGATGCCTGGCAAAGAAAGAAGGGACAAAAGTTGGATGTCCTAATCTGCACTATAAGTACCAATCTTGTCTCTTGGCCTGAGGAAGTTCCCAGTAGAGGGCTGTAAAGTTACTAGGGAAAATGGACCCCTGCTATCCACACCTCCGAGTCCTGGTTGCTACTGAGTGTGAGGAGAGATGAGAGTAGGGGAGATTTGGGGAGAACCACAGAGAAAGGAGGCTCTAGTTGTACTTTCAAAAGGCTTGGCTGGCCTTGGGCAGAAATTGGAACCCACACTTCCTGGATGACAGCAGAGGACATGGCCTGCCAGGGTAGGCTTTGGGAGAGCAAAGATCCAATTCAAATAACAGGGAGAGTGGTTTGGTTCCAAGTTTAGGCTTGGAGGTAGAAGGATGCTTATCCAGGCAGCCAAGGACTGTAAAGCTACAAGGATTTCCTAGGCAGGTGCCTGCCTCGTTTCCAGGATGGGACATACTTTAGTCGCGAAAAGGACCAGTGGTGACCTGCTAGATCCCCCGCCCGGGTGGGAGGGGGCGGGACGGTCCTGGGAGATGGGCGGGGGGCGGGGCCAGGGGCCACTTAAGGCGGAGTCCGGGAGTTCTGACAGCACCAGAGCGGGGCAGCAGAGAAGGGCTGGGCTGGCACTCACCCACGACCCCCCTTTCCTGCTATGATGGTCGGTCAGTAGCAGGTTCCAGACCCCCTGGGGACATGTGGGCAGAGCTAGCAGCAGGCAGGTGCGCAGAGCCAGGAGAACTCTAGGGCACTCTGGGGGCAGCTCTGCCTGCTGCGCCTTTCTGGTGCCTGTGGAGATGCCCAACTGACAGGCGAGTTAGTGAGGACAAGAACGCTCCCTTTTGGCCCCAATCCGTTGTACCCATGGCGCTGCCGGCCAGTCTGCTGCCCCTGTGCTGCTTGGCACTTCTGGCGCTGCCCGCCCAGAGCTGCGGGCCAGGCCGAGGGCCGGTTGGCCGGCGCCGCTACGTGCGCAAGCAGCTCGTGCCGCTGCTCTACAAGCAATTTGTCCCCAGTGTGCCCGAGCGGACCCTGGGCGCCAGTGGGCCGGCCGAGGGGAGGGTGGCAAGGGGCTCCGAGCGCTTCCGGGACCTCGTGCCCAACTACAACCCAGACATCATCTTCAAGGATGAGGAGAACAGTGGCGCCGACCGCCTGATGACCGAGGTAAGGAGGGCTTCTCCCCACCTGCGCCAGGGCACCGCCAACTCCTCCGTTTTCCTATGGCAGCCCAGGAGAGTGAGACGGGCTCCATCTACAGAGACCTTAGTCTTAAAGACCTCCCCGACCCTGCCCTGTCACCTCCCTCCAAAAAAAAGGGGGGTAACCTGCTGGCGGGACACAGTGGTTAGGAAGGATCCCAACCAGAAGAAGCTGGGATGGAGAGGGGGAGGAGGGACTGACTAGTGAGAGTGGAACTGGGAGAGGCAGCCAGGGCGGGGAAAGGAGGGAGGATGGCGGCAGGCGAGACGGGAAATGGCTGAGGCGTGGACCGGGGGTCAGCCACCCAGCCAGGCAGGAAGGGCTGGGGTGAGCTGGGGGCCAGGAGCTAGCTAGGCAGCAGACAGAAAGGTCTACCTTTAGCCTGGCTCCTGACCTGCTTGTGGAAAAGCTCTGTGGTGGGCCAAAGAGAGAAGAGACTGAAGGGGGCTGGGAAACCGGTGGTCATGGGTCAGACCACCAGACCATCTACCTGAGAAAGGGCTGGACAGGAATTGTCTTTGGTACAGGAAAGGTGTCCTAGAACTATGGCAGGGCTATTCTAGGGTCTAAACGACAGTCCCGGGGTAAAAAGCAGTCCTCAATGAGAACAGATGGGCCCACCTGAGAATCAGAGGACTCTCAGGTCCCCCAAGCTCAGCTTAGCTGAGGAGCTTTCCTTGGAATTCAAGAATTAAATAAATTCAACAACCATCATTGAGCATCTGCTGTAGTCTGGAACTGAAACAACTTAGGGTGAGGTTAGCGATGCCTTGAAAGAGAAGGACCACCTCTGGCCAGTGATCTTGAATTTTAGAATTGAAAGAAAACTTGGAGGTCACATTCCTCCACCCAACTCCACCCCCATTTTACATCTGAGAGCGGGGCTTTTCCCAGGAGGAAAAGCAATTTAATCAAAGTCTCACAACTAATTAGTGGCATGGCTGGGACTAGAATTCAGGACTCCTGATTCTAAGCCCAATATACTTTCCATTACACCACCTAATTGTGTATGGAGTGGGGAGGTGGGAAGAGAGGGAGGGGTACGGATTTCCTCTGATTAATCGTCATAGTTTTCCAGGTTACTTTGTTAGGAAAACCTGTCTAAGGGAGAAGAATTTCTTTTTGCTCCTGCCCTGAACCCTTACTCCTACCAGAGTTTGGGAAGGGGACATTCCTTCCTTCCTCCTTGATCATGGAACATAGTGGCTCTTTCCTCCGGCTGCCACCTGCAGCAGAGGGGGCGGAACAAGGGACAGGAGGGGCTCTGACAGGCCTGGGAACCCCCTCAGCACTGCTTATCTCCCACACCCTGGCTGCAAAAGGCCTCCATTGAGTTGGCTCTGCACTGGGCTGCTGCCCCCGCAGGTCAGGGCCTCAGGGCCTCCTTAGGGGACAAAACGACAAGAAGTTGGAAGGAGCTACCACTTTTCCTGTTCTGCCTCCTTCCCCCCAATCCTGCGGAGGTGGAGACGAGGTGGAGACGACTAGAGAAGAAGGGCGAGGGGAAAGTGTCCCTCTGGCAGTTAGGAGAAAACCAAGTCCGAAGTGAGAGGTGTGAGGGGGAAGAAGAAAAGGAAGCTGTCCTCCCCGTGCCTCCTCCCGCGGTGTTCGTGCTGTGGTGCGAGCCAAGGTCTCCAGCTCCCAGACTGGAGCGGCCAAGATAACTGTGTCTCACTCCCCCGGGTGCAGGCTTCCAGCCGCTGCTTCTTTTCCTTCTCTCCACTCCCACCCTGCAGGGGGCCCCCCAGATCCGCGCATGGGCAGCTCCCGTTATCCTCAGGTGCTACTCCCACGCCTTTCTGGGCTGCATCTGGAACAGAGATGGAGAGAGCCTTAGCTGGAACTGGGAGGACTGGCCGCGCTGGGGGAGGGGACCTAGCGGGCGGGAGCAGGGATGGGGGGCGCGGCTTTCTGCCCTTTCCTCTCCCTGAGCCGGGGCGGCTGAAAAGCGCCTTTGTGGCTGGAGCTGCTGAGTCCGCTTCTCCCGGCGCGTCCCCGGCCTCGGCCCGGGATTCTCGCTCGGTTAAGTCATCCCGGAGAATAGCCATTGTACTTCGCGCAGCCCCCGCCACCCCAACCCTTTTTCCAGTAGCCTTGATCCCGCACGGCTCCTCTTGGGCATCTCTGTGGGGGGTACCCAGATCACGAAGGGGTTAATGCTAGGGGCCGAAAGGAGGAGGAGGAAGGAAGGAAGGAAGCAATGCCCAGTGCCAGGGAAGGCAACGAAACAAAAGATGAATCAGGCGGAGGGAGGGCAGCCAGGGCCTGGGGCGGGGGCCAGGCTCAAACTGGGGCTGCTCTCCAGAAGCCAACCCCCCACCATCACCCCAAAGACCACGCTTCCAACCGCTCTCTCAACTCTGGCTTTCTCCCAGGATAAGTCGAAGTCCCAGAACCATCAGGGGTGAGGGGCGGTCATTAAAAATGGAGAAAGAGCTAGCTAGGTATGGGTGCCCCCTCTCAACCTCAGAGGTGACCCCACAGTTCTCCAACGGCACCCTGGGAAGGGAGTGCAGATTGGCGACTACACCTATTCAGAGTCTCACTTCCCCAGGGCACTCAAATGCTGGGAGGGAGAGGAGTGGGGCTCTGATAACAAAGAAGAATCAACCCTCCTATCAAGGTCCCTTTTGCCCCGATGGTGGTGGTAGTCGTGGTGGGGAGACTGACTCCTTTATTCCCCGCCAGCGTTGTAAGGAGCGGGTGAACGCGCTGGCCATTGCAGTGATGAACATGTGGCCCGGAGTGCGCCTACGGGTGACCGAGGGCTGGGATGAGGACGGCCACCACGCTCAGGACTCACTCCACTACGAAGGCCGTGCCTTAGACATCACCACGTCCGACCGCGACCGCAATAAGTATGGGTTGCTAGCGCGCCTAGCAGTGGAAGCCGGCTTCGACTGGGTCTACTACGAGTCCCGCAACCACGTCCACGTGTCGGTCAAAGCTGGTACAGTAGGGGGCGGGTGGTAAGGTCTGGCCAAAAGGGGCTCCCTCCGGGAAACTGAGTCTGCAGTAGACCTGTTGCCACCTTAGGGGAGACCAAGCGGGTGTTAGTGTTGTAAACCACTCTTCCATTCCTACCCAGGTTGGGGCCAGATTAATGGGAAATTGCATTGTCCAGAACTGGTGAGGTCTGTCCTGGGCTTGACTCACGTCTTTGAGAATCTGTACCAACATTCTGGAACCTCTGGTTTCGATTCAATCTTCCCTATGGTTGTTCCCTACAGATAACTCACTGGCAGTCCGGGCGGGCGGCTGTTTTCCGGGAAATGCCACTGTGCGCCTGCGGAGCGGCGAGCGGAAGGGGCTGCGGGAACTGCACCGCGGAGACTGGGTGCTGGCGGCGGATGCGGCAGGCCGGGTGGTGCCCACGCCGGTGCTGCTCTTTCTGGACCGGGACTTGCAGCGCCGGGCTTCGTTTGTGGCTGTAGAGACCGAGTGGCCCCCGCGCAAACTGTTGCTCACTCCCTGGCACCTGGTGTTTGCCGCTCGAGGACCGGCGCCTGCGCCAGGCGACTTTGCACCGGTGTTTGCGCGCCGGCTACGCGCTGGGGATTCGGTGCTGGCGCCGGGCGGGGATGCACTTCGGCCGGCGCGCGTGGCCCGCGTGGCGCGGGAGGAAGCCGTAGGCGTGTTCGCGCCGCTCACCGCACACGGGACGCTGCTGGTCAACGATGTTCTGGCCTCATGCTACGCGGTTCTAGAGAGTCACCAGTGGGCGCACCGCGCCTTTGCTCCTTTGCGCCTGCTGCATGCGCTGGGGGCTTTGCTCCCCGGCGGGGCTGTCCAGCCTACTGGCATGCATTGGTACTCTCGGCTCCTCTATCGCTTGGCGGAGGAGCTGCTGGGCTGAGCGCCCCGGGCATAGAAACCCTGAGGCGCCCAACGAAATGGGGCATGCTGGCTGAGATCTGGGATTGCGGGCAGCAGATGATGCTGATTGGGAGAGGGAGGGAGGGAGGGATAGGGAGAAAAATGGGGCTCTATGGGAGCTGTCTGGTTTAGGGGCAACTTCGAACTGAGAGGAAGTGTTCCCGGTCCTAGGTAGGTGGGGATGATGGTGGGCACTCCTTCACAAGGACTGTATAGCCTCTTTCCCAGTGCCACAACCCCACCCAATAATTTTATTTTCTATTTATAAATTGTAATATAATGATCTGCTTGCCCAGCCTGCCAAGGTGAGGGGCTGGGGCATGGCGTTAACACTGTCTGACACAGCCAGCCAATCCGATGTCTGACATTTTCCTGGTGGGCTAATAAAGGGAAGACTTCCAGGAGCTTATTGGAAAACACCTCCATCCAGAGGGTGATTCACCCCAGACAGGGTGAGAAAGGGGACCCACCTGAGCTAACACCTTACTTTTGGCTCCCCCCTCCTTCCTCAGAAGAGTCTCTGGACCCTTTTCCTCCCTTCAAAGGGGACATCCCAATCCATCAGCAACAGAGACCAGAAGAGCCATGCCCTTGGGGTGGGAGTTGTGCCACCTCCCACCCAGAGAGGACCAGCATTGCACCCTGAGCTTGCATACAGACTGGAAGGTCCAGGGTTGTCGGGGAGGAGGAAAGCGGGTGCACATCCCTTCTCTGTTTATAAGGGATCCACGGGGGGCTTAGGCCCCTATGGGTACTGTACTTAAATCACCTCAGTCCTCTCTTGTTAGCCAGCAGTCCTGGCCCCACCCTCAAGGCCATGAATCAGCCTGGCCCAAGTCCTACCCTGGTGGCCGCGTCTGGATCAGGTGGATGTTTGTTTCTGGAATGTCACTGGGCATACTGATGACCCATGGGAATTCTGGCTAATAATTTACAGTTTCCGCACGCTCGTGGCCTAAGGAAAGGAAGGGGGGTGGTGCTGGAACCTCTCCTTACCGAAGGGCTGCGCAGAGAGAAGGGTTCAGCCTGGGTGTATGTGGGGGAAATAGGCTCCCAAGCAAGGGTATGTAAGTATTGCAGCCCGAGCTCCCCTCCCGATTGCCCGCCCCGTTGTTGACTCTACTGGCTTCCCCTGCCGCCCCTCCTCCTCCCTCTCCCATTATCACCGGCTCTGCTTCCCTGGCCTGGATGTTTTGGGAACCTTTGGGTTCCAATGCAGTAGATACTTGGAATCCAGACAGGTGCCCCTGAGTTAGAAATGGAAGTTCGGAGGAAGTTGGGCTACTCGGGAAGGGGAGTGTCTAGGGCGGTGGGGGACGGGAGGGACGGACAGTCGGAGTTGTTGGTACCGCAGGGAGCCCGCCCTTGCCTGTAGCAGCTGTGCGCTCCCTGCTATACACCGCCCTCTGGTGGCCTCCAGGAGAATTTAGGCGTACGCATGCGGTTCTCACCTAGATGCAAGGAAAGTGGTTACCAGCGGTCTCCAACCTAATTGGCACCAGGGACCGGTTTCGTGGAAGACAATTTTTCCACGCACGTAGGGGGAGGGGAGAGGGCGGAGATGCGAGCTATGGGGAGCGGCTGTAAATACAGCTCGCTCGCCCGCGGCTCACCTCTTGCTGTGTGGCTAGGTTTTTAAGTTCATGGAAGACAATTTTTCCACTGACGGAGGGGCGGGGGCAGAGCTCAGGCGGTGATGCGGGGCCGTGGCCCAGGGTTTGGGGACTGCAGAATTATACTACATGGATGGGTGTACTGGACCTGCGCAAACCAGCGTCTCCTGGCAGGGAAGAGGTGGTGGGCCTTGTTAACCTGCCATCGCTGGGCCACACGTGTCAGGAGCTGGCACGGAGCCACCTGCTTCTCTTTGGGAAAGCCCTTCCAGACCATGGCACTTTTACATCCGTCGTGACTAACTTAGTTCTGTAGCTCCCAGAAGCTGAAGGTACAGTAGTATACCTGTGGTAGTCCAGACTTCCTTACACGTGGAAGTTGCCTCCTCATGTCCTTCACCCTGTGACCCTTGAGTTCAACGGTCAAGGTGAAAACGTGATAGGGTTCCAGCTAGTGCTTGATAAAGGCAGTATTTGGAAGTGGGGCTACGTTTGCCTTTAGTGCCCTTTTACCTACCATTGCCCTCAGTCCACACCAGGTGCCTGTTGCCACCCTTTCTTTTCCTGGTCTCAGAAACACACTCCAAGCTGTGGACCTTTCCTACTTTCTCTCCAAACCTCTTATTTCCCTCTATCAGATCCTAGTACCTTCCTGTCATGTCACCCCAGGTGATGACTAATCTGATAAACTAATTAGTCTTCCTGCATTGATGGGCTCCTTGGTTTTGCTACTATCCTTCCCAGATAATGCATATATCTTAAAGGCCTGCTGAAAATAAAACCTTTAACCATAAAACTATAATGGTGACTCCAAGCACTTTAATAAGTTGTCCAGGGACAACTTTCCCAACTTATGAAGTTGGGGAAAAGCAGAACTCTGATTTTCCTTAAACTGCATCCTGTGGGTAACTTCCTGGGCCTGAGGCTCACCTCTCACCCCACCCCCACCTCCATTCCTTCTTATCCTTTTTCCCTTGAGGTCCCTCCTAGCTCTCTAAAAAAATTCATGACTTGCTCTAAAGCAGCCAAGTGCGCCATCTCCATGAAGCAGGTGGGCATATTCACTTGGCCATGCAACAGCTTCCAACTGAAGCGCCTCTTCTCATTGACAACATAGGCAATGAGGGCGAGGGAAAGAGCACGGCTTGGAAGTCACATAGATCTGGGGATAATGACGCTTCCATGACAGGATCATGGACAAGGATTATTCCCAATAGGCAGTCAATAAATGTTCTGTACTCTTTGGCCATTTCTCTCTGCCTTTGCTGCTTTCTGTTCTCTGACTGCTTCTCTTCTCACTGCTCCACTAAAAGCATTATCAATGCAAACTTTCTGGGGTTGTGTCACACCTGTGATTGTTTGATTTCATAACTCCTTTCTTCAGAAGGTGGTCTGTGACAGATTTGGGTTTGTTTTAGAACTAAAAGTATAATTAAAGGTAATCTTGTTTTGAGAATTTCATGAGCATTGTGTGATAACCCTGGCAAGATCTCTGTGCATACTAGGAAATCAGAGTTGAGAACCACCCCTTAAAGGTTCAGGTGACCTTTTTATTGCCCAGAATCTGTATGTCTTTTATTCCTTCCTTTCTTCAAGTAGGGTTTACTGAACATCTACAGTGTAGCTCTGTACTAGGCACTGAAAAACACAAAAGGTTAAGAGACAGCTTCTTTCCTGGAGAAGTAGATATAAATGCATAAAATATGTAACAGCCAAAGCAACATTGTTACTTAATTGGGATGAGTTGAACTGGCAGTAAATGCCATATTAGTACAGAGAAGGCCTTGTGGAGGAAGGAGGGCCTGACTAGGATGTTGAAGCATGTGTAGGCGGAGGAGACTGGAAAGGGCATTCCAGGCAGAAGGAACATCATGAGCAAGCACTTGGAATCTGGGATGAAGATGTGCAGCCTATTTAGAGCAGGAGACTGAGGAGCGTAACAATATGTAGCTAATGGTTACTGAGAAGTTAATTAATATATGCCAGGCCCTGTTCTGGCATGTTGGAGACATTCATTTAATCCACAGAATAACCCTCCGAGATGGTATTATAGATGAGGAAACTGAGGGAACGAGAGGCTTAAGTCACTTGCCCAAGTTATCACAGCCGGTAAGTAAGGAAATGGAGCCAAAGTCACGAGAAATAAGACTGTTTTGATGGATGGGGCCGCATCATGTGGGGCCTTAAGTTGTTTTTCACTCTTGCTCAGTCCTTTCATTGAGTCACTACAAAGTCCTCCTAGCTTTCTGACAGTTATTTCTCTCTCATTTTCATTGGCTCTGCTTCCTCCTGACTGGACAGCTGGCCTTCCTAACTGAAGCTATCTAGCCATCAGGTTAAGGAAATACATGTATTGGTACAGGTTTCCGGCAGGAAGCCATGGCAGGCTAGTACACCAATGCAGAAAGCATAAGAAGATTCCTAGCTCTTTTTGCACTAGCGAAGGAGAGGGGATATGGAGCTTCATTAAGGACCGAATGCTTATGTTCCTCCTCCCCCGTTCATATATTGAAGCCTAACCTCCAGGGTGGCTGTATTTGAAGATGGGGCCTCTAAGGAAGTAATTAAGGTTAAACGAGGTCATAAGGGTAAGGCCCTGACCCTGTAGGATTAGTGCCCTTATACGAAGAGACACCAGAGTGCTCATGCTCTACTCCCCACCCCAAGCACATGCACTGAGGAAAGGCTATATGAGGACATAGGGAGAAGGTGGCTGTCTGCAAGACAGGAAGGGAATCTAACCAGAAGCCAAATCAGCTAGAACCTTGATCTTGGACTTTTAGCCTCTGGAACTGTGAGAAAATTAATTTCTGTTGTTGAAACCACCCAATCTGTGGTATTTTGTTATGGCAGCCCTAGCAGACTGATACAAACTTCCACAAATGTTTGAAGTAGGAGGAGGTCAATGCTAAGACCTTAGTGAAAATAATCATCTCTTCTTGAAAAATGAGCATTTCAACCTAGAAACTTGACATGTTTATTTTTCGACTGTGCTTTTGTGGTCTGTGCTACATTGGAGGAAGCTTTCCTCTCTGGCTGGGAGATTGAGACAGCTGCCATGGTAAAGAAAGCTGGTTGAGGTCTATTTTCCTATGAGGGATTTTGTGGCCAAGTAGCACATTCAACCCCTCTCCCTGTTATTGTCTCTGTAGGTGACTTGTTTGATTTACACAAATGAACATCTCTCTGAGAGGGGGTTATCTTCCATTCAATAAGGTTTATTGAGTGCCTGCTATACATCAAGTATTGTTCTGTGTGGTGGAGACAGGACAATAAAGGCAGGCATGGACATAATCCCTTCCCTTCATGGCACTTACAGTTCATCTGGCAAGACAGACAAAAGTGATTAGGAGGCCGGGCGCGGTGGCTCACGCCTGTAATCCTAGCACTCTGGGAGGCCGAGGCGGGCGGATCGTTCTGAGCTCAGGAGTTCGAGACCAGCCTGAGCAAGAGCGAGACCCCGTCTCTACCAAAAATAGAAAGAAATTAATTGGACAGCTAAAAAAATATATATAGAAAAAATTAGCCGGGCATGGTGGCGCATGCCTGT
>RJWJ010015246.1:0-36551 GCA_004363605.1 Indri indri | reverse complement strand
GCCAGAGCCCAGCATCTGTGGGCCAGGACATGCACTCTGTCCCGGGGAGGAACTGCAAAGCCACGCAGCAGGGGGGCGGATTTGAGGACAGTGAAGGACAGGGAGCCACAGTGTGATCTTCCACGGCACCCTCTGGGGTTTCTGATTGCTTTCACGATGAACTCTGAACTCTGAACTCCTCGGCGAGACGAGGGAGGCCTGGGTCTGGCTCTGCTCCCTCCTCCAGCCTCCATCCCAGGCTGGCTGCCCCCACGGCCCCCTCGCCCTGCCGTCCTAACACACGGTCCAGCCTGTCTCCTTCAGCACACCCAGCTCACCCTTCGTCCCATGGGCCCCTCCTCCGTGGAGCCTTCCTGGACCCACTTCCACACCCGGGACCCTCATGTCCCTGGAGCACCCTTTGCACCTTGCTCAGAGCCTGGCTCAGCCCTCCCTCCGTGGCTACCTTTCGGGCAGGTGTGCTCGTCCTCTCTACTGGAACACGAGCTCCTGTGGGTCAGCTGGCCCCTAGGAGGTAAGATCATTAAATAACAATAAATAATAAATAAGATAATTCAAATAAGATAACTTACCTTCTCACCCGCTGGGGCCCAGCAAAGTTTCTGGCACATAGGCGGTACCTTGCCCCAACCCCACAATTGAGATGTGTGCACAATTCCTGTTCTGGAGTTTTCTGACCAAGAAGAAAGGCAATTTTTACAAATACGGTCAACCTGTGTCAGCCAGACACCCTGAACCTTGGCCCACTTCCCAGTTCTGTGCTCCAGGGTGAAACCCAGAGGGAAAAAAGCATGACCCCCCTGCCCCAGGACAGTGTCGGAGATGAGCTTGTGCCACCACCAAAGGAGACGGCCCAGTGCTATTTATTTGATTGAATTTAGTTAATCTCAATTCAAATTCAGTTCATTCAATTCAGTGCAACTCAGTCTCATTCAGTCCCACAGAGCAAGAGTTTTCCATGTAGCTCGGAGGGGTGGCAGGCTAACCTGCACCCAGGGGCTAGCCTGGGCCCTGTCTGCAATGCGGGACACAGAGGAAGTGCACCCCCTTGTCTGCCTTCTGGGCCTTCCCTGCACAAATCTCAGGGGACGAATGCATGGTGAGGTGAAGTTGGCTTTTTACCACCTGCCTGCAGGGCTCCTTGTGTCACCCTTCAATGTCCCTGCCCTGCAGGCTGGCACAGCCAGGGTGGGCTTCACAGGACAGGCTGGCATGGAGACAGAATTGGTTCTGGAGAAAAGAGGAAAAGATAGCAACTGTGTAAACAGTGGCCCCGTCGCCACCTGGCACTGCAGACGTAATCGACTGCTGTGTAACAAACCATCCCAAAACACAGGGCTTAAAACAATTGCTGTGTCTGCTGCTTGACAGATGAGGCTGGGCTCAGGTGGGCGGTTTTCTGGTTTGGGCTGGGCTCCCTTGTGTGTCCACCGTCAGCTGTGGGGCGGGTAGGCGGCTTTGCTGGTATTGCCTTGGTTCTCCTTATCTCTGGGCTTTGGCTGGGACATCTGGGTCAGCTTGTCTTGGCCCCATAAATCCGTCATTCTCTTACAGGCTGCCAGCTCCCATCTGCCACAGTGCCTCTGCCCTTTACCTGGCATCTCCTAGTCCACACACAGCCCTGGTGACCCTGTCTTGCTGGTTCCCATCTGTACCCAGGCCATGTGGACAGGCACAAAGCCCTGTGAGGATGCCACATCCTGGTGCCAAGGCTTAGGCCCCACACTGGCCGAAAGGCTCTTATGCAGAGTCTCAGGTTCCCCCAGGAGGAGGATGCTCAAGGCAGGGCATGACCGCAGGGACAGGCCCCTCTCGTTGGGTCTTTCAGAGCCTGGCTGACTGGCACACTGGCCTCATCCTTTCTCTGGGTGCAGCGAGTAGTGACCGCAGGGGCCTGGTGACCGTGTGCAACTCCATGACCGAGGCTTGCTCCAGGGTGGGTCCTGCTCCAGTCCAGCTGCTGAGAATGCAGAAGAGAGACGGGCCTGCCTCTCAGCCTGCTGCTCCCAGGAGGCTCCTGAGGACAGGCGGCTGGCCATGCGGGTGGGAGGCTGGGCCTCATTTTCCTCATCTGTGCGCTTGGCAACCAGGAGGCCACAGCAGCAGGGAGTGGACATTGCACAGTGCGCTGGAGCCAGGCTGGGCTGGGGGGCTGTGAGGTTGGTCGACACCCCAGTTTTCCAGAGGTGTCAGGTGTGAGTGGGCAGGTCCAGCCTCACCTGGCCAGCGAGAGGGAGGCTCGCGACTCTCCATGCCCGGGGGTCGGTGCCCTTGTGTGGAGAGTCGCCGGGCCAGCTCACTGGCGGTGACCATGCAGTCACACAGGGCCCGCCTCAGGAGGGTTTGGTGTTTGGCTCAGTGCTGTGCTGTCCCCCTCGGAAGTTCTTCGTCATTTCTGAGCAGGGGCCTGCACTTTCATTTTGTACTGAGCCCTGTACCTTATGTAGCTGGTTTCGCTTGTGAGCACAGTGTCAGGTGGCACCCAAGCTGCTGGCAGACTTGAACCCCCAGCCCACCCTCTGGTCCGGGTTGGGGCTGGGGCAGGGTCCCCCAGGACCACGGCCAGGTTCACGCCCTGATCCGCTTCCTCTCAGCTCCTGAGAGTCCCTGGGTTCCTGCTGTAGGCTGGAGGCCGGGTTCCCCACTGTCCCCTGCCCACCCTGTCTGTGAGCCCCCCTGCCCCAGAGTAACCCCTGGGCCAGCAGGGGGAGGGGCCCGCCACCAGCCTGCCGGCCAAGCTCGCTGTCCCGTGGGCCAGGTGGCGTGGTGGCTGTCCGTCGCCCGCCGGCGCAGGCCAGCTTTCATCCCGGCCGGAGGGGCCTGAGAAAGCGGGGGGGCGGCTTTATCCCGGCCGAGCCCCGCGCCGGCTCCCGAGAAGTATTGAAGGCGCATTACTCAGAGTGACACATTCCATTTCCCTCAGCAGGGACAATGAGGAAGACCCAGTTCAGGAGATGGCGCTGGCCTTGTGTGCGGCTGAAGGTTTTTTGAGAAAAATGTAATAGATCACAATAGAGCACTTTGTTGTCGTCGAGGGCATTGGGATGGGGCCGGGACGCCGTGGGCTTCATCATTACTTATGATGAGAGGAGATTTAGTGCCCTCTTTCTTCCCTCTGTCAGCGAGAACAATGTCCGGGGAAAGCGGAGGTTTCCCATTATAAATCACCATAAGCCCCATGGAAATCCCTCCCCACCCTGGGGTTTGAGTGGGCAGACACTGAGCGCGGGGCCCCACGGCCCTCGCTGCCCGCGGCCGGCTCCTGGGCCGCCTGGACGGCGGGCGGGCGGGCGCGGGGGCCGGGGGTGCGCGGCCTGGGGCCTGCTCAGCACCCGCCGCGGCCTCCCCCGCGGCCCCCGCCCGTGGGAATCGAGGCTCCGGAAAGGCCTCTGATCTCCACCCCGAAAGCAGGACCGTGTCATGGAAAACGAGAGCAGAGGGGCCCACCCCCATCCTCAACAGAATGGGGTGCTTGGAGACCCCTCCCGGGGCCCGGGGATCTGGGGGGTCCTGAGAAAATGCTGAGTGTCCAGCTCGGTGAGTTGGTCAAGGTGGCCCCACCAGGAGGACCTGGTGGTCTCTCCCCTGGCCCCGCTCTTCACGGGGGGGAAAATGAAGACCAGAGAGGGCCAGAGACCTGTCCGGGCTCACACAGCAGCTGGTGGCGGAGCTGGACCCAAATCTGCTCCCCACGGGCCAGTGAGACCAACACTTCCTCAGGGATGTGGGCTGCAGAAGTGGGACCACGATGGCCTCCCTCTGCGCGGGGGGGTCCTTCTCTGCCTTCCCAGCGGCTCATCTGGGCAGCTGCCGCTGCCTCACTTGTCTGCACCCCCTGCTTGGGGCCCGACCAACAGGGAAGGGCCAGGCCGAGGACTGGGACTCCTAACTCTACCCGGACTGAAGGTAGGATCTCCCCAGAAGAGCCAAAGACCACCCTTTTGCCAAAGGACAGGACTTTTTTTGGACTTGAGAAAGGTCACTGGGTGCGAATACCGAACATTATTGCCACCCCCCAGCGGGGGCCGGGGCAGTGCCCTGTGGTCGGATCCAGGAAACACATGACTGGTCCCCCGAAAGGAGACAGGTAAAGACAGTCTCTGGTGACAGTCTCAGTGGAATCTGCCGCCCAAAGTCCCAGGTCAGGTCAGGTTTTGATGCCGAGTAAGTTGTGAGAAAATTCTGGGATCCAGAGCTCTCTGGAGTTCAGAATTTGGACACGTGTTGTGGGTGGGTATTACTATCAGCACGGCTGCCTCTGGCATGTGAAGCTTGGCCCCAGGGCTGCGTCTTTGTCACTCTTCTGGGTCCTCCAGGCTCTCAAATCCCTACGGGCCAACTGCCGCTGCGCGTCCCCTGTTTTAATCCCGGCTATCTGACGGCAAACGAGATTTAGCGCTGCTAGTGACGGCCCACGCGGCCTTGGGAGCCTGGTTGTTCCACCTGGAATGGAGCTGCCCGGAGCATCTCCCCACGGGGCTGGTACGGGGACCACATGCAGTTGGTGCCTGGAATTCCTTTAGTGCCAGCCTGGTGTCCGCTTCGTAGGTGCTGTTGTTGCTGCTGCTGTTACTGTCGCCCCAGGAGGGTCACAGCTCACTTGCCAAGCACGAGTCCAGGCCGTGCCTGCAGCAGCACCTCCTGCGGCCCCCGCTATTCCCAGCTCGTGCACATGCCGCGCTTTCTCCCCACGTGGCCCAGTCCCCCAGGTGCCCTCACTGTCCTGCCTGCTCTGGGATTGTGGCCTCCAGGCCTTTGCACGTACCTTCCCCTTTGCTTGGCATTCTCGTCCCCCTCTTCACATGTTCTGGAACTTTCTGTACTCCATCAAGGAGCAGCTCAATTGCCCCTCCCCCGTGAGGATGGCTCTCAGAAACTCGGACCTGGTGTCCACGGGGAGTTTTGGGTTCCTGGGGCAGGAGTGTGTCCAGGTGCTCGCAGTGGGGCCAGATTGTGGTGGGTGTACGTGTCGCTGAGAGTTCAAAGGGCATCCCTGGAGCCCCTGCCTGGACCTACTGAGGTACAGTCTCTGGAAGGGCCCAGAAACCTGTCTGTGTCCCCTATTCACATATGAGCCTTGAGCGCAAACGCGTCCCTGCCCCACTTACTGTTTGAATCGCAGCACCTACAGCAGTGCCTGGCCCACCGCGGACGCCCAGAGAACACTTGTCGAACAAATCAGCGAATGAATGGACAAATCACTGCCCCGATACCTAGCACGGTGTGTGACCTATGACGGTTGTTGGTCAATGCTTGTTGAATATCACCTTTCGATAAATCCATACAACCGCTGTTGCCGTGAGGAATTCTGTGCCCACTTTCCTGGTGACTCCCGGGAGCCCCCTCATGCTGAGATCATTCTACCTCCTGGTTGGACCTTTGCCCATTTTTCACTTGACTCGGCTGTCTCTGACCCGAAGGCTACCCTCACCTTCTTGAAACTCCCTGTTTTCTTGGCAACACCTTCCCCTCCTTCTCCCCACCTCTGGCTGCTTCCGCCCAGCTGCCCTCTCTCTTCTCAGGATTCCAAGTTTGGCTCAATGTCGAGTCCCAGGGCAGGGTGAGAATCTGGGAAGGTCACCAGCTGATGGCTTTTTCCAGGGCTAGAAGCTGAGATCCACGGCCCTAAATCTTGCAGCCTGCAGGTGTCTCCGCCTGGTCCTGGCGGTGCTCCTGCAGGGGTTCCAGCCCGGCCTCGGAGGCTCTTGGGGCCTCCCGGAGGGTGGCGCTGAGCCTGGCCCTTGCAGACCTTCCCCGCTAGCTCTGCCGATGAGGCCTCGCGTTGGCCTGCAGGCAGGCGTATGGAGCTCGTCGTGTTGGCTGCCTGTATTTCTGACTTTTTCAATTGGTTTTTCTCGTCCCTTGTCATTTTCTGTTGATTTATAATATTGTTTCCTTATTCATTTTTTGGAGTTGTTATGTTAAAAATATTAACTTCTAATGATGGCATTATTTTGTCATCAGCTGAAAATCTCCTTAAACTGGTGATTGGCCCTGGTATTTAACTGCTGTCAGAAAGAATGGCTCAGATTCAAATGTTCCAAAACCGGAATTAGCATTTTTAGCAACCTCTTTCCACGTTCACTAACACAGCGCCCACGAGACTGATGGGACTTGCTGGGTGCCCTGTGGGTACACGTTTCAGCGGCTTTATCTCCGACAGTTCTCCAAGGAGTTTCAAAGCTCGGTGTTCTACTTCTGCCGGCCCTGAAAGTTCTTTATTAATGCCTTTTAAAAATTAACCGGGTTTGGCTGAAATTATTACGGCAGCTTTTCTCAATGAATGGACTGTAGAACGCAGGTCTGTAAAACCAGTTCCTGGAAAACACGAGATCTGGAAATAGGGTTTCACGGCCCGAGAGTTCAGGGAAACCTGCGGGTGCATTTGGGAAAGGGTGAGCCGAGAGCACCACAGGCCGGGACAAGCTCTGCGTGGGGAGACCTGCTGAACTCTGGGGTTCCGTGAGTTCCTCGACCCCTCCTGCCGTGGAGGCCCCTCCTGTGCGTCACTGGTTAGCACACCGTGAAATAAGTGCTGCGTGGAAAAACGACCACTGGGACGAGTTTATCTGAGAAGTAAATTTAGGGGTCCTCATCACTCATTTGACCAAGGCTCAGAAGCAGAGCCCAAGTTATCTTTTGAGGACCCCATGGCCGTTGGTTAACCCTGCTCCGAGGTGGGTGGCTTCCCTCCCACCCCACGGTGCTGGAGGACCAGCCTCCCCAAGCCACCTGAGACTTGCCAAACTGCGAGTCCCGAGCTTTGCACAGAGGACAGGCAATCCAGCTCACCTGGAGCAGACTTCTCCAACTTGGCCACACGTGAGCATCACCTGGAGAGCTTTAAAAACGCCTCATGCCTAGACCGCACCTGGAGCAGATTAGATCAGAACTGGGGGTGGAGCCCAGGGACCAGTAACGTTGTAAACTCCCAGGTGATTCCAGCGTGCAGCCAAGTTTGAGCACCAGGCTCCAAATTGGTGCTTTTGTAACTTGGTCCCGTCCATAAGGTGGGTGGTTTGTGGAGTCTCATGAGTGTGGGGAGTTTCAAGGTTTGGATCCAATGTGCTCCAGCCCCAGAGAGAAACTGTTCAAGCTTCTACAAGCCCAGCCACCAAACTGCGTAGGCCCCTCTGCCTCAGCTTATCCCTTGCGGGGGTCCTCAACTGTACTACTGTCCCTAGGATGCAGTGAGAAAAGGTCGGCCAGAGGCATCTGTGTGTGTGCGGGGACCTTGTCCAGTTGCTATTCACGCAGACATTGTCACGATGATCTTGATAAGAAGCACCTGTTCTTTTTCCGAAGTAGCCATAGCCTGGTATCACCCACCAGCTTGTTAGTTTTATCCTGTACTCCTTATAAATTGAATGGCGAGGAGTGTTTTCCTTTTTGCATTGGCTGCCAGGGAACTCGGTTAGTTTTTCCACTAAACCTAACAGTGTGCATGGAGGACCTGTGGCATATATTTTGGTTTCTGCTTCATCTTATTCTTTCTTCTTCCCTCACCTGCTAAAAATCACATTGTGTCGTGTGTATTTTTGTAGGCCATCCTAAATCCTGTTTACAAGACAGGGTAGGGACATAAAGACACAAATAAACAAATGAAAGACGTAGGCTCCCTTTTCTCTGGTTGATCTTTAGATGTGGAGTTGTTGGCTCTTCTCTCTGTGGACACTGTGCACGTGCCAGCCCCACCTGCCACCCACTCAGGGCTGGCCACTTCCCTGAGCGTGGTCAGCAGAGCTGCAGTTCCCGCTGCCCCTGGCCGGGCTTCCCTGTGTCTGCAGGCTCCTTGGTCTTAGCACGTGGAGGACTCCACACTGGTCTCTCCCCAGTGCTCCACTTGGGGAGGGCTTCCTGCCTCCAGGAACCGTTCCTGGTGAAACCACCTGTCAGGTATAGACCTTCAGAGTCACACTGATGATGTCGTTTCGTGGCTTTGTGGCTATAGGTCCACAAAACTCTCCCTTCCACCAAATGTCACTCTTATTTCCTCCACATGCTCGGGCGACTGTCCCGCACAGGGCCTGACCCCCCTCGGGGCTGTTGGTCTGACCACCAGGGAGCTGTCTGCCGAGTGCCCACAGGGCCCGAGTCCAGGCTCCAAGTCTCCAAGAGGCTGCAGCTCCTGAGGTCCTGTTCCATGCTGGGTGGGGCCCTGTGGACAGCCCAGGCAACCTGGGCATGGTGGGCCCACAAGTGCTGCTGGAGATGCGCGCAAGTCACAACAATGTCTACAGTGTCTCCACTGGGGCATCTTTGGCATGGATTATGAGTCATCCCGGCTTCCACCTGGGGCCCCCTGCTTAGGTGCTGTGTGACTCTAGGCAACTTCCTTGCCCTCTCTGTGTTTCCCTTTTCTCATAAGCAAAATGGGTAAGAAGAGCAGGTCCCTCATGGGGCAGGAATGAAAAAGGGCAGACGAAGCAGAGAGAAGCCAGCCTCATGGGCAGTGAGTGCTCAGTAGACATCAGCCTCTTATCCTGAGGGTCCCTGGCAGGAGGAGCCCTCTGCTCCTTGGAGCCTGGCCAGGCGGGTCCCCCGGGGGTGTCTGCACCCCGAGTGGGAACAGCCACGGACTGAGGAACTAGCAGACAGAGGCTCTGCAATCAGGCGCCGACTGCGTGCCAGGGCAGCCACTGATCCTTGCGGGCCTCTGTTTCCCCACCTGCCTGATGGGCCCGGGTGGGACTTGCCTTGCTAGAGAGCGAGGCTGAAGCGGGAAAGGACGGGGGGCGGGGGGAGCCCTGGCTGCTGTGCCTGCGCCCTGCAGCTGGCCGAGGCGTGGTGCGTTGGGGTGGGGGTTCGCTGTGGGGATTTCTGGCTTCGCCCTCCCGGGCTTCCTCTCCGCGCCCCACGGCCAGGGGCTTCCCAAGCTCCCCGGCCTGGCCTCGGGGAGGACTCGGCTCCCGGCCTTGAGTCCCAGAAGCCAGAGTGGACCCACTTCCTCCATCCCGACTGGAGACCCGGAGAGTGGTTGGCCCAGCCCCACGCTGTCAGCTGCCGGGGCAGCTGGCTCCAGAGGCTGTTGCCATGGAAACCCAGACTGATGTTCTCCTAAACAGCTCGATTATTTGTGGTTTTTCTGCCGAACGTCCCGGCTGAGCAGGCCAGGTTGGTGGCTGGGGAGGGCCGGGGGATGCAGGGTGGCCTCGGGGAGGGGTCCCCTTCAAGGGCCTCAGACGTGCCTTGGCCTCTCCTCAGGGAAATGGTCCAAAGACACTAAGATTTTGGGAGAGAGAGGAAGGGTGTGTTTGGAAAAAATGTGCTGAGGTCATCAGGTTTGCTTCCAGAAAAGCTTCTGTGGGAGGGTACAGGTCCAACGTGCTCCTCCCCAGGAGCCGGGAGCTTCCCGCTGGCCACGGTGCCCACCCCAGCCCTGCAGCTGGCGTTCAGTGCGCGTGGACACTGAGAGGTGCCCAGCAGAGGCCCCAGCATGTGCCCAGGACAGGGGACTATTGGTTCATACCCCTCTGCCTCCGATTGCCCCTGTGGTCTACAGCTCCCCTCGCCTCAGAACCTCAGTCTACCGATCTGTGAAAGGGGGACAGCATCCCTTGCGCAGCTTGGGGTCAGGTGAGAAGATCTAAGCTAAAGGGTTCCAAAAGCCAGATCGTGGCCCCCTTCCAAGGGGCTAGGGATGTCCCATGGAGGGGGCAGGCATTTTGCGGTCAAAGGAACTGTGCAATGTCCCCAGATCCAAGACACGTACTGCATTGGCTCTAAGAACGTAACTGGAACCAGGCATATTAAGACCTGGGCACCTTGCTCCACGGACAGTGAAGCAGAGGCTGCCAAGGGCATGGCCACCAGGCATGAGCAAAGTGGTAGATCTTATGGGCGGGGCCCCTTGCTGCCAGCCTGGAAGAGTCTTTGGCTCCTGAGCAACCGGGGTGTCTGTGGAGGGCTGGAAACCAGGCCCCAGCCAAACCGGGTCCCACATTCGTCCCGTCCACATACACCCGGAAGTGTTTGACGGGTGACTGGCGCGTGCAGTGACGGGCTCACGAGCTGCACCATCTCTTGGAGTATCTTCCAGCAGGAAGGGAGGGAGGGAAGGAGCCTTTGCCATGGCTCAAAAATAATCTGCACAGTCTAGGCAAGGAGAGCAAATGACACCCACAAGGCGCCACTCCCCTCTCACGCGCCGCAGACCTCACTGACTGATGACAGCACTCTTTCCGGCAGAGTCTAGACTCTCCCGCCCAAACCATCCCCAGCCTGGCCACCCCCGGCCAACACCCGGCAGCTGGGTTTGCATGAGAAACAGACCCTTTTGCCATTTCTGTGCCAGACGCCGCCCTGGCAGCAGTGTCTGAAGATGCCCCGGCCCCCATGGGGCGTACAGCTGGCGCTGTTCTGATTGTACAGCCGTGCTGTACGGGGCACTGGCGTGCTGGCCTCCCGAGGCTGAGTGTCCCTCTGCCCTCCCAGCCAGTGGGATGTGCCAGTGAGTCAGTGCAGAGCCTCCCGTCTCAAGCTCTGCGCCCGCAAGTCGCCCGGGAATCCCGCAGACTCCGATTTGGCAGGTTTGGGGCTAGCCTCGGACCCCACCTCTGTAACCAACTCCCCAGGCTACACTAGTGCGCCGGGTGGGCGAGCACACTGGGCGTAGCCAGGGCACAGACGGCACTGCAGTAACGAAGCAGGGGCAAAGAGAATGGGAGAGGAGTAAAGCAAGAAGCTGGAACTTGATGGGAGTAGCTGCGAGCGCTTTTCTGTCCCGGGCTGGAGATGCCAGGTCCGCAGAGAGCTGCAGCCCGGTCTCCCTCACCGTTACGGGGGCCGCTGGACTTCGCTCCTCCTCCGCACTTCCAGACTCCAGCTGGTGCAGGAGAGAGGAGCAGAGGTGAGGTCTGTGCCCCTGAAAACATTCTTTCCCTTCCAACGACCCGGGCCGGCTGGCCGCCTGCGGGCCACGCTTGGATCCCCTGCTCAGGGCAGGGACCAGCGTCCCCCCTGGCTGCCCCAGGCCCTCGTCCTGAGCACCAGCTCCCTCTCCAATGCAGCAGGTGGGACTCGGGGTGGACGCATACCTCTGGGAATCTGTTGCAAACCCATTGTTCCCGAGACTATGGTGTGTAACAAATGACCCCAAATTCAGTGGCACAAAACCACCGTTGGTTACGCTCATAGATCCGGTGGCTCAGGAATCAAGATAGAGCATAGCGGCGGCGCTTCCCTCCCTCACGTGGCTGGCAGCTGCTGTTGGCTCGTGGCCAAGGCCTCAGCTGGGGCTGTTGGCTAGAACACGGGCATGTGGCCTCTCCACGTGGCTTGGGCTTCCTCACAACATGGTGACTGGATTCCAAGGGTGAGAGTGGAGGGTGGGAGAGAGGGTGAGAGGGAGAGAGACTGAGGTGGGAGCCGCGTCGTCTTCTACGACCACGCTTTGAACATCACACAGCTCCACTTCTGCCATAATCTACTCAAGACAGTCGCAAGGTCCTGCCCAGGTTCAAGGGGACAGGAAATAGACTCTGCCTCTCAGTGGGGAGCGGCAGGGTTCTGGACAAGTGCACGGGCCTCGAAACATTGTTCCGGTCATTTTGGAAGCTGCAATATGCCACAGGCTTCCCTCTGGACTCCGTAACTTACATTCCTATTGCATGCAAAATACGCCCCTCCTTCCACCTACGTCGCAGCTCCCTCCCCCCAGCTGGCATCCCAATACAGCGTCAGGCTCGAAGTCAGAAACCGTCCTCTCCACCAGCTCCAGGTGAACGATGGTCTTTGAATGTGGTTTCCTGAGCACAGCTCCTCCATACAGCCTCCCAGGTAGAGTTCCCCTTGATCTGAGCAACTGTGAACCAGGAACAAGTTATCCTCCCCAAATACAGAGGTGGGACAGAGGAAAGCCCCCACAGACACCCCAATTCAGGATACATAAATATGGTAAGCTCACAGAAGGAACTGGCCCGTAGCATTTCTGAAATCTAGATGGGTCCATGTTGCCAGTTCTCTATCTGGGGCTCATCCCTCCGGCCTGAGAGTGAGTCATGGTGCCTTTTGGCTCTGCCCTCTGGGCTCTTTATTCTACCTGCTGAGTCAGCCTTTCTTTTCCATAAAAAGTAGCCCATGTTTGTGTAATAGCTGAGTCATTTTCTTAGCCTGCTTCTCGTCCATAGAAGTTTTGGGGTCCAAGGGTTTCCATTTATCTTGTACCATCTCTGTTTCTTTTAGTCTAAGCTGATATAATTATTTTAAAAGCTTTGTGTGTTTTTAGTGCATCAATTTATAATCTACTCTGCTACACAAGAGCTTGACTCAGATCTCTTCGAGGTAAGTTCTTCTCTACTCCGGGCTTCCTGTGAGAATGCTGTAGGAAATTGCTCCGAAGATTTATGAAGAGCCCACAGAATGAAGAGGACTTGTGAGGTGTGCACTTGAGGTCCTTAAAGGGACTTTTGTTCCCCAGGCAGTAATCTGTGGCACCGCCTTAGGTCTTTCTGGGAGATCTTTGCAAAGGCTCTGATAATTTCCATCTGAATTTGATCATTGCTCCAAAGGCTTTTCTTAATCTGGGGGTACCAAAGAAGTTGGGAATGAGAAACAGTGTGATTTCCAACCCAGCAAGCCTTGGCGCCTCTGCATGCAATGGTCCTTTCTTTGGCTTCTCTGCGATCTCTCCCTTGGATCATAAGCAGCAAGAAGTCTGCCGCAACCCTTTCCGAGGGAGTTGCCTTCTAGTATAGAGGATGGACTCCTCTATAGACCAGCTCTCTCACTGATAACAAGAGTGAACTTCAGATAAAAACCGAAACTATCCAAGGATTTGGAAAAGTAAACAAAAGCAGAAAGATTTTTGAGTGGAATCAAAACTTGCAGCGATGGTGTGGAGGTGAGTTCTTCACTGCTCATGACATTGCCGCCAGGGTCGGCTGCAGCCTCAGAGCAACGTGGCAGGAACAGCGGCTAAGATGTCAAGAAAAACCCCACCACATTTCTGGCTGGAGGAACCAGGGAAATGAGCCCAGGCAGCCAAAGCTGCCACTGGAGAGTGAAGGGGAAACTCAGAGAGGAGAAAGGAGAGGATCTCCTAATTCTGCACGTACCCACCACACGCGTCTTAGCATGACCCGGAAACACACGTGCACAGGGAAGACTGAACAGCATAGCAAAGGCTTAAATAATTGAAATTTCAACCACCACAAGCTAAGGCAGAGCTTACGGTGTGAGTCTAACCAGGCTAATTGCTACCTAAAACAAAAACGTGGCACATTTTTCAGTGGAATACAATAAAACCCAGAGTCAACACAACATAATATTCACAATGTCTAGGATATAACTGAAAATCACTTGATATACAAAGAACAAAAAAATGTGATCCATTAACAATCAATAGATACCAACCTCTAATGACCCGTATGTTGGAATTGTCAGACAAGAACTTTAAAAGAGGTATTATAATTATGTTCAATGAGGTGAAGGAAAATAGACCAAAAATAAATGAAATAATGATAAATCTCAATAAAGAGTAAAAAATATAAAAATGACCCAACCAAAAGGAAATTTTTAACTGTAACATGGAATATTTTTAAAAAATCAAATAGTCCGAAAGAAAGCAAGAAGGGGGACATGGAAGAATAAAAAATTGAAGGGACAAATAGAAAACAAATAATAACGTGGCAGATCTAAATCCAACCATGTCAATAATTACACTAAATATTAATAGCTCAAATGTTTTAATTAAAAGGAAAGGGTTATCAGACTAAAAAAGGAAAACTCAACTTTATGCCTATCAGAAATGCACTTTAAACTTAAACACAGGTTGGCTGGGTACAGTGGCTCTGTAATCCCGGCACTTTGAGAAGCCGAGGCTAGGTCACAGACAGTGACACAACTTGTCAAAACCTTTGGCACCAGGCCGCCATGTTGTAAGGAAGCCCAGGCGACACATGCTCAGCCAAGAGCCCACATCAACTGCCGGACGTATGAGTGAATGAGCTCTCAGCAGATTTCAGCCCCCAGACTCTGAATATTCTAGCGAAGGTCTCTGGTATCACAGTGTAAAGATAAGCCATCCCCACTGCGCCCTGTCAGAATTCCCAACCCACAGAATCAATGAGCATAAAAATGTGGTAGGCAGATTAATGATCCCCCAAATGTCCGCATCCTGATCTCCACAACCTGTGAATATTTGACCGTATGTGGAAAAGGAACTTTGCGGCGGTGATTAAGCCAAGATCTGGAGATGGGAAGAGTGTCCTGAGTGAACGGGGTGAGCAGCGCGTGAGGGAAGGGGCTTCCTGCGAGAAAGGCAGCAGGAGATGCTGGCTTTGGAGAGGTGGAGGCGTGTTATTTAGTTTTGCCTAGGATGCATTTATTTGTGTTATAGTCAATGTTGTTATTCCCTTATTACAGAATAGGAAACTGAGGCACAGAGTGCTTTCTCCAATCCGTGCCAGGTCCCGACTCCGGTAAAGGGGCTGGAATTGGAACTCGGGCCGCTGGGCTGAACTGGCTTCACTGCGAGTCTGCCAGGGAGACACACGAGGACAGCCAGTGTCTCGAGCTCCTGACCTGGTCACCAGCACAAGGGTCCTATTCACGCAGCACAGGCCCAAGCCCAGCGGTGGAGAACCGGTGTTGGTTGGGCCCTGGCCTCCGCGTGGACGGATTAGACACCTGCGTCCTTTCTTTTCTCTCAACTCCGCCGTCTCAAGAAAGAGGTGGCAGTGGGTCTGAGGGATTCTCTCCTGCACAGAAACCCTGACCTACTCATCCCATTGGATCGAGGATGTAGGACCAGATGTCCAGGCCCCTGGCCCTGTCTTGTCACCTCACACTGCTAGGGAAGAGCCTCAAGGACCAGCTTCCTTCCCACTGCGCAGGAGGGCAGTACAATGCACGTGCCCAGAATTCCCCATGGCAAAGCAGGCTCAGACTCACTGCTGCAGGGCAGCGGCTGCTTTGTCCTGGTTTCAGAGACCCTTGTCCTGGGTGGGACTGAGTTGTCTGAGGGGATATTCATGCACCAAGCAGGCTACTGCACTGACGGCCTCCAGGGCCACATGAAACTTAGAATCTAATTCTGTGATACCAGATAAGACAGGCAGACCCCTGGGGTGCAGACAAACCTGGGAGGGTCCTTGTGTAGGTTCATTGTGCGTGTCACCTTGCTTAGGCCATGGTACCCAGTGTTGGGTCAAACATCATTCTAGAGGTCACTGTGGAGATATTTTTCAGATGATATTAACATTTAAATGAGTGGATTTTGGGTAGAGCAGACATCCTGCCAGAATGTGGGGGGTCCTCATCCAATCAGTTGGTGGCCTTAACAGAGAAAGACTGAGGTCCCCCCAGTAGGAAGGGGTCTATCAGCGACCTTCAGACTCTGCACCATCAGCTCTTCCTGGGTCTTCTCACACAGACACACACACACCCACCCTATTGGTTCTGTTTCCCTGGAGAACCCGACTAACACAGTCCTCCTCAGGATCTCCCAGGGCCACCCTCATGGGGATCCCATTGAGGGCTGACTCTGAAGCCGACTCCTAGGTCCCGGGCTGGCTGGGGCAGAGGACTCAGGGGCACATGGGCCGGAGGGTGGGAGCAAATCTGGCCCAAAGCCAACCAAAGAGGCCATTCTTGACAAGTCCAGTGGATGAGTGAGGTCTGGGGACAGAGAGGAAGGGATTTGGTCCCTGCATTCCCAGGCCTGCCTCTGGCCTTACCTGAGGAGGTGTCCGTCAGGGAGCTGCTGGGGAGAAGGACCATCCCCAAGGCCTCTGTGACCTTGGGATGGCCTCGCCCTGGCTTGTTTGGGGCAATCTTAACGTGTGCCTTTGGTTTTTCACTGATGGCCATGTCACATAGGGCCACACTTGGCTGCAGGGACTAGGAAGCCATCGCACAGCAGCTTAAACAGGTGGCTTCCTTACCTACCTAGGCTGGCAGCCCAGGGCTGGTGTGGCGGCCCCACCTGGCCACCGCTAGTCTGGGGTCCTCCCACCTCTCTGCTTCCTATCCTTGCCATGTGACCTTCGTTCTCATGGTTGCCGGTGGCTGCTGTCCCTCAGGCATTATTCCAGCCTTCCTTGCTGGAGAAATTCCAGCAAAGAGGAGCAGAGCTGGGCGCGGGGCCGCAAGCCCGTTCCCAGGCAGCCCGCAGACTTCTGCATTCTGGCCCGACCGCGGGGGAGGCTGGGAGGCAGACGGCGTTAGCTGGTCACAGCACCATCCCGGGCATCCGTGTCATCTCAGTAGGAAGAGGAACATCGGGTGGGTGACGAGTACTGTCTGCCTCAGTCTTCCACATAGATTTATTAGGTGACGAGGCAGAGGGGCTTTGCACACGGCACAGAACATCTTCCCAGTCCTCTGCCGGTGGCTCCCTTTCCCTGGAAGCTGTCACCACAGAGTGGCTCCCCCTTCTCTCACTGCCCCAGGCCGTGCCAGCGCCACTTCCCTCCTCAGTTCCCTTCTTCTTCCTCACTGTCGTTCCTGCTCTGGGTCATCCGTCTGCGTCCTGAGAATCCAGACCCAGACTGGCTCCGGTCCTGGCTCCGCACGCGCCCTGTGTGAAGACCTCCCTGGCCCTCGCTCGCCCCACCTGGACAACAACAGGCCCAGGAGGGAACAAGACCCCAGCGTCAGAGGCCCGGTACTCATGTGGTGTCTGTGACCATCGTCGTGGCCAAGGTCGTGGTAAGGGACTGGGGCTGGGGCTTGCAGCGGGGCTGGTCAGCCCTCGGTCGGAGGCCCTGCGGGGCTCAGAGGAGGCCTGGGAGGCCGGACCAGGGTCAGGGGAGGCCGTCCAGGAGGCGGAGGCAGAGGACATGGTGTGGGCTTCGTGTAGCTACATGAAGGCCATAGTCCGCAGGGCCACGGACCACCCTGTGTGCCTGGAGGCAGGCTTTCCGTACCGCTGGCTGAACTGCACACCGAAGGCCTTCTAGAAGTTTGTTTGTTTCTTCCTTTATTTTCCCCAAAAAAGAGGAAGTACCCTACAAAATCACACGGTTAAAACCAATTTTACTTTTCTTCCTTTCCTTCTTTCATTTTTTCCTTCCTCCCTGCCTTCCTCCTGTCCTCCCCCCTTCTCTTCCTTCCTTCCATTCATCCACCCATCTCTCCATCCCTCCACCCGTCACTCATTCACCGTCCACCCGTCCACAATCCGTCTCTTCGTCCGTCCACCTGTCCATCAGCCGTCATCCACCCACCCGCCCATCCCTGCCCCCATCCATCCACCTGTCCTTTCCCTTCCTTCCTTCCTTTCGTCATGTGGCTCCTGACATCCAGCCTCCTGGGCTCTACCCAGCCAGCCTTGGGTTGAGGACGCAGTCACCCAGCTCCGTGGTAGAAACGCCCCTGGTATTACGTGAAGCCCCGCCTCCCCATGAGCTGGGCTCTGGCCTGGACAACTGTCCTTTGGAGGGAGGGCCCCAAATTCCCCACTGCCGGCCTCAGGAGCACCTCCCTGAGCCGGCGTCCCATTCCTCCTAGAGCAAGGCTGCGGCCCCCACTTGGCTGTGCTCAGATGGCTGATGGGGTCCTTCTAGGGACACTTCCCCCCAAAATAGCCCACAGTGACACTAGTTCCATTACCAACCTCTACCTCATTTCCTGACAAATTGTCCAGCCCCAAACAGAACTTGTCTTATCTAGTTCCATCTCAGAGAGGCCTGTCAACTTGGGCATCAGCAGATCTTTCAGGAAATCACCTATTGTGGCTAAAATTTGCCCTCTGAGGCATGTTTGGAGCCCCGGGAAGCAACGGCCGGGATGCCTGGAGACGCGGTACACAAAGCAGGCCCCCCCAACCCCACGGCACTGGCAAGGGGCTCCTTTCCAGGAGGAAGTTGCAGATGAACAACTTTCCAGCTCGGTTTTTACCTCATGCTCTGACTGCTCAGCGGTCCCGCTGGGGCCCGAGTGGAAGTCCCCTCATCAGACCCCCGAGTATCAGGGCCCCCCCCCCCCAGGACTAACTGGCTGTGACCACGGGCCCTGGGCCCCCAGGCTCGGAACTGCAGGGCGGTGGGGCCTGGAGGGAAGGGGAGGTGGCTGCGGTAGAGCGGTCCTCGCTGCAGAGCGGGCCTGGCCACAGCTGCCCTGGAGCGGAGCGACGCAGAGGCAGCCGCTGCCTGGGAGGCGGGCGGCCACCGGCCAACATTCCGGAGTCCTCACCTGCCCATCCGCCCGCAGCAGGGCTGAGCACATCCACCCTGAATCTTGGAGTGAAAGAAAATAAATAAATAAGACAAAAAAGGATCCCACCAGATGCCAAAAATGAAGATAACACAGGAGGAAGTTTATTTTGATGAGGAAATCCCTAAATGCTGTTGAAACTATGCTTGGAATGGCTAATTAGTGCTTGGGGAGCTTTGAAGGAAGCGCTATCTCGCAGCGTGGCCCGGCCAGGTTTCCCTGCCACTTAGCGCTTATCTGCAGGAAACGGTCGGGCTTCTGAATCCGCAGCAGCGCCCAGAGCATAACCGTGACTCACGCCTGGGCGGCCGGACGAGCCTCCATGGTGAGGACACAGCGGCAGCTCAGAACGGCCCTCCCAGGGCGGTGGCCCCTGGTTCTGTGGATGAGCTGGGTGGCCACAGGCTCCCAGAGCTGCGGGAAGAGAAAGTTCTACTAGGTTCGTCTCAGTGTCCCTGGAGTGCACACCGGCCAGGCCTTGGCATGTGCACTCGATCTGCCCTGACTCTGGCTCCAAACACGTGCACGATTTTCCTGATGAAGGGGACGGGAGCCTCGAGGGAGTGAGAGCTAGATAGTGCCTCCAGGCCCTGGTGACACTTGGCTGTGGTCCGACCACAAGCGTGTGGCCACTTGGAGCTTCCAGATGCTCCCTCCGCCTTGGAAACAGACATTTTCCTGCAGGGCCTGTGGCGGAGCCCTGGACACAGGAAGACAGGGCTATTTTTAGAGGCAAGCCTTTGGAGGTAGGGCTCAGCTGACCCTATCCTGTCCTGCCCTCTGACTCTGGCAGGAAGAGCTGTCGGAAACGCCTGACTCGGAGGCTGCCGAATTCTGCCTAATTCCGCCCCCACTGGCAGGCAGGGTGGGGGACAGAGGCTCAGCCAACCCCGAACCGAGCCGGGCCTGGAACAGGGGCCACAGGATCCACATGGTAGTAACTCAGGGGTGGCCGCAGGACGGTGCCTTTGCTGCCCGTCGGTGGACACACCGCACGGCCTGTTGTACCAGGAACGTTGTGCTGGGCCAAGAGTGTCACATGACATGCTCTGTTCCTCCCGAAAGACACAAGCTGGGTTTAGACTGGGGACAGTCCACCTCTCAATGTCCACAGTGACACAAGGGACACAGGGGTGCTACCCAGGCCTTTTAGGGCTCAACAAAAAGATAGCAGAGGGTGGGTGGGCGTTTCGCCACTGAGCAGAGCGCCCGCAGTTCCTGTCCTGCAGGGCACGGCTGCAGCCCCGAGCTGTCTGCTTCCCCAGAGGCCCAGCCCAGCCTTCCGGAAAGGTGCAGCCAGCGCTGGCCACTTGCCCGTCGGCCAGCGGCCGCACACCTGGATGCATGCCAGCCAGCCACATAAGGTTGCATTTTCGGACGTGATCATTCCAAAAACAATGCAGCTTCCACGTTCTCCCCACTCTTAGCCTCCCACCCCCTCCTCCCCCTTCCCCACACACTCCACCCCCAAACCTTGGAAGTCAAGGGCAAAAGACGCGGGTTGAGAAGGGGGTGGAAACCACAAGGGTTGGGGGAAGATGAGGAAGAATTTTTCACTTCCCCAGCTCCTGGGTTCTATGTTTAGAATTTCTACTTTTCGCTCGCAAAGATTTTCCTTTTTCTAACGGAACGACCCTCTGCAGACCCAGCAGGAGTCCTGGGCTGTGTGGTTTCCCCACTCCCTGCCTCCCAAATCCAAATTTCATCCATAAACGATAAACCTCTTCTAACCCAACAAGGGATCTTTCTTGATCATTTCCTTCCAGGTCGCACTGTGAGCCGCGTTTCTGTGATCCCGGCTCTCGGGGGCATGGACGCAGTTTGGCTGTCCCCGCAGGGCACAGCTGACACTGGAAGGGGCTGCAAATCTGCAGAGTCAGAGGATTCTCTGTAGGAGGACGAGGGAGGGGAGTGTGGAGGTTCAAAACTTGGGGTGTTCGGAAGACTCTCCAAATGTCAGTCCTGCCCTGGCCTGAATGACACCCTGTCCTTGCTCCACGGATGAGCAGTGGGAATAAACTCCTCATCCCCTGCTGGGAAAAGCAGAGACCGTGACTGTGGGGGGAGGGCAGGTGGAGGACTTGCCTTCTTCTTACAGGTGGGAACTACAGGCCAGGAAGGGTGGGGCCTGCTAAGGGTCACAAAGCCAGTTGGTGGGCAAAGGAGGGGCCCAGAAATGAGGTCTTCTAGCTTGGGAGGATGAGGACTAAAGACCATTTATAGATATTTCCAGCTCTCTGGTTTTCGGACGAATAGCAGGATCGTTCTTGTGCCCTTGAAGTCAGGCGTGGCCACATGACTTGCTTGACCAGTGAGTGGAGGGGACTTGGGTCCCCTGTGAGCAGAAGTTTTGAGAACCAGCCCCTGAGTCTGGTCTCCGTGGCGGTAGACGCCTGGGTGGACACTGATCCTCCACCAGCCTAGGTCCCTGGAGCGCTCTCCACTCCCGCTTAGACGCATGGCACCAGAGGAAAACAAATCTTTGTGACCTTTAAGCCAAGGATCAGCAAATGTCAGCTTGTGGGCCAAATCTGGCTCACCACCTGTTTTTGTCAATAAAGTTTTATTGGCACACAGCCCATTTGTTTATATCCTGTCTGCAGCTGCTTTTGTGCTACAATGGCAGAACTGAGGATCGTGACAGAGGCTGAACGGCCTACAAAGCCTGAAATACATATATGTGGCCCTTCACAGAGAAAGTCTGCCAGCCCTGCTTCCAGCCACTGGGATTTAGGGGACTGTTTGTTACTGCAGCATTACCTAGTCCATTCTGACAAATACACTTCCTAACTGTGCCCACAATTTCTGAATGCCACGTCACGTGCTCTAACGTTTCAAGACACACTACACCTGCGTGGCACCGAAAGCGTTTCAGAGATGTTTCCACAGGCTGGTTGTGGAGGCTCCCCGCGGCCACCCCTCTGTGCATGGGGAAAAGAAGGCCCAGGGAGTGAGCGACCAGTCGGAACTCACCTAGGACTCTGACCCCACATTAAAATGGGTCACTGAGTATCTGTGAGTTATATCTGCATTGCCAAAGCCAGCGTGCAGAGGCAGACAAGGAAGCCGTGGGCCTTTCTGCCCCCAACATCTCCAGTCTGAGAGAACAAATGAAAAGAGAAGCCCGTTCAGCCCGGAGCAGAAGTGAGAAATGGGATCCAGCTTCCCCACGTGGCCAGCTCCTCCGTCTGCTTCCCTTCTCTGTGCTTGGCGGGCCCCCACCTCCTGGGCTCATGTGGCCTGCCACGGAGAGCAACCCTCGCCCTGCCTGTCCCCAGCCTTGGTTTCCCATCCCTCCAGGTGCACCTCCTCCCTGCATGGGTGCCACAGAGCCAGCTGGGTTGGGCCCAGGGCTGGGAGGCTGCTGGGGTCCCGCCTTTGAGAGGGGTGTGGCTGCTCAGGAAGGCCTGTGACAGTGACCCACCCTCCGCCTTCCCTGCAGGCCTGTCTTCCTGGGCTCCCCTCTCCCGGATTTTATACCTCACATTCCCCAGCACGGTTCCAACAGGCCCGAGAGTGGGGAGTCCTCGAGGCCTGGAAAGGTGGCCGAAAGTTTGAACAGCTGCAGCGCCTGTCCGCCCACTGTCTCCAGCCGCATGCTTTTTGCTTTTTTTTTTGAGCAACCTCTTAGGCTTATATAACACACTTGGAAGTCAAAAAGCCAACGCTCATTATTGACAGCCCAGGAGGGGTTTGCGAAACACTTGCTGTGAAGAAATCTTTCCATTGACAAAATTCCCTGCATGCTCACACTCTCAGCGGCCTTGCTGCTGTGTCATTGGGGGTGATGGTGGCTGCAGAAAGGGGTGTCCTCAGAGCTCCGTGTGGCTCTGTGTCATTTGAGCCTCTCTTTTGTCCTCTATGTCACTGCTCTTTTCACAACCAACAACTGATGCTGGTGACTAAGCTCTTGCCACGCACCAGGCCCTGATGGGGCCGCTGTAGTGACCGAGCTGCTCTTATACCCATTTTACAGGGAGGACACTGAGGCTCAGAGAGGAGGCCAGGCGGTGGGGTCAGGGCCCAGCCAGCATGCACCCTGGTGCAGGTGCAGAAGCAGATCCCTCCCTCTCCCTGCAGGCACTGAGGCCCCCCCAAGACAACCCTGTGCGTGAGTGTGTTTTTTGAGCCACTTGCTGGACCACAAGAGGAAGTGAGCGGCTTATCCTGCAGATGGGCGGACATGAGGCCAGGGTTGCACTCGGCCATTTCCCTTTCCAGAGAGCGGGTGTGCAGGATTCTGGGCCTTTCTTGGCCATGCTGTCATGGGGCCCCGGGAATCTGCAGATCTCAGGGCCAGGTTCAGGGCCAGGTTCAGCAAACAGCCCTCTTGGAAGTGCCCTCCCCGCCGGGCTGACCAAGCCCACCCTCCCTCTCCCACACAAATGCAGCTTTCACTGGGGCTCTGGAAACCGGAGACCATGCAAATCCAAGAAGATGAAATTGTGTGGGTCTGGGCCACAGCTACAGGCCGAAACTCAGCAGCGGAGGGGCCCCAGCCTCGGAGGGAACTCAATGAATTTGTCAGGGAACTGAAAACAGATGATTTCAATCAGCAGGGAAAAAAATGACTTCATGGCCACAGTTGACTGAAGGAGGCAGAGTTTGGCCGCCAGGCCCTGCCCGGGAGGCGCTTCCAGAAAGCCTGGCCTGTGCCACAGCCTGGGCTGGGGTCTGCCCGCGAGGCCAGCGCTGCACGGCGGGCGGTGGGACCGGACGGGGTACCGCGAGGCACAGCGCTGCCCGCGCCCCGCCCGCGCTTCCCCGCGCCGCTTTCATGAATGGCCCGGCTTCCCAGCCCGTCGATTGGCGGACGCCCGGGACGCGAGGCCCAATCAGCGGCCACCGCCGCCCCGTCTCCGCTCCGCGGGGGGCCTCTGTCCTGCAGCATGAATGGCCAGCCGGGCAGCCGCCTACCTCGCCGGGCCCCTCCGCCAAGGGAGGAGGAGAAGGGGATTTTCTACTTTTTTATTCTCCGGACTTTTCAGGGTTCTGCCGCAATTGTGTCATTCTGAGGCTTGGCTGCAGCTCCTGACAATAGACCCTGGGCTTCCCTGAGTCAAGATCTTGTGACAGTGAAAGGGCTTGCATGGTTAGAAATGAATTTCTTTTCCTATGGCTCAGGCTGGCTCCGGTTTCAGGGAAAGAACTGCAGCCTTCCAGCCGAGCAGGCAGCGCTGCTGGGGACAAAGGCAGGGCTGTGGGAGGAGAGGCCCCCTTCCTGGCCAGTGCAGGGGGCTCCTGACATGTGCAAACTGCTGGGAACTCCTCCCACAAACCAGACAGGCTTGGTCACCCCTCCTGGTCACTGGCCTTGTCCTGGCTCCATATGCCACGTGCATGTGAGGACCGGGGCCCTGGCGAGGGAGTCCAGCCATTCCACTGCATTTCCTGTTAAGTAGGAAAACATGTTGTTTTCTGATGTTATAAAGAAGGCATGTGTTTACAAATGCTCGTTAGGGAGAGCGTGGCTAATGGGCTTGCTTCCGGCCACCCCCCCCACCAGATGAAGTGACCGTGTGGCAGACGGAGCAGGGCCTACTCTTAGCGGGGGACCCCCTGCTCGGGAAAGTCCTGCTCACCGGAATCCGGAATCCAGAGCTGTACAGAAAGCTCCTTTGCTCTCTTGCAACGTGGGTTGAGGCCAGGGTGAAGAAGGCCTTGAATGCCAGACTGAGGAGGTGTTTCAGCACCCTGGGGAGTCATGGAAGGTTGGTGAGGTGGAGAGTGGGATTTGGGGGCATTTCAGAGAATCAACTCCCCTAGCAGGGACTTCCCTGCTAGTTTGTCTACGCCGTGCGTGGCTGGGACTGGCACTCTGCGGAACTTCCACATTAGGTAGGACTCCGCGAACTGCTTCCTGCGACTCCTGGCTATTCCTCTTGGCAGTGCCCCCACTTTAAAGATGAAAAAACAGAGGTTCAGTGTCATCTGCAAAGGGTCCCACAGTTTGGGAGTAGCAAGCCCAGGTGCACGCCCATTGTGCCACACGGCCACAGGGATGGATGCCAGGCTTCGGTGGCAAAATGCAGATGGATAGCCAAGCACCAGGCCTGGCACCGAATCTCTGCTGCGGGAGTTAGGATCAGAACTGGCGAGAAACGTTTGCTCCCAGATTTCCATGAGCCGGACTCTGGCCTCCCAGGGGGTGCGTGAGGCCGTGGGTGTGCAGCCGGGGCTGGCCTGACAGACTTCCGCAGGTTTCCAGGTGTAGCCTCTATTTCTGCCAATTGTCGGCCCAATGTCTATTCTTATCTTCTAGCTCAGCAGTTTGGGAAACTTTTGGTCTTAGGGCCCATTCGCACCTTGAGAACCCCAGAAAGATTTTGTTTCATCTGTTGCTATTCACTGCACCAGAAATGAAAACATAGAAACCTGGAAGACACACACCTTGACAAGCATACACACCGTTAGCTGTCAGCGTGGCGGTGTCATCATGGGTCATGTAGCCTCTGGAAAGCTCCACCGTACGCTCAGGAGAGAATGAAAGGAAAATAGGCGATTCATGTCCCAGCATCTTCATGAAAACAATTTCGACCTCTCAGACCTCCCGAAACCACGCTTGCTCCACAGAGTGCGGTTTGAGCTGCGCCGTGGCTGCCCGACTAAAACTTCGTTTTCCAGCCTTCCTTATAGCTAGGTTCAGCCACGGGATGCCCTGGCCAGTGGGCTGTGGGCTGTCCTCAGTGGTGCTGTCTGCACCTGGCGTGTGCAGCGTGACAGCTCCGTGGACAGAGGGGTCATGGGCAGTGGTCACATCCTGCCACTGAGCAGCAAGCTCTGCCCTCCTCTCCCCTGTGCACAGGCTGGGGGACAGCGAGGCATGATGGGCCTTGTAGACAGGGCACCCCCAAAGGTGGAGGAGCCTGGGTCACCAGTGTCATGCTGCCATACTGTCCTGGATGGCCTGCCTGGGCTCCTGGAAGAAAGAGAGCCCAACAACCTGGTTTCTGCTACTATATTTTGGGGTCTCCTGTCACAGTAGCCTAGCCTGGTACATCAACCGGATCGCTCTTCCGCACCTGCACCTGAGCCCTGGCTTCCTGCTTTTGTCGTGTTTGCAAGAAGGGGGATGAGCTGTCCCTGTAAACTTTTGGGAGGAGTTGAGCCTTCAGCTGGAAACACCCAGTGACAAGTGAATTCCTTTAACACTCATTTATTGAGATATTATTGCCATGACTCAAACGTAGTCCGGAAGAGGAATATGAGATCACGGCTGCTGGAGGGGAGGGACTGGGGCTGTGTGAGTGTCCCGGGGCTGCCGCACACATTGCCACACTCTGGGTGGTTTAATGCAACAGAAGCTCACTCTGTCTCAGAGCTGGGAGGCCGGAAGTCTGAGATCAGGGTGTCAGAGGGCACTTCTTTCTGAGGCTGTGGGTTAGACCCTGTCCTGGGCCTCTCTCCAGCTCCCAGGGGCTCCAGCGATACCGGCTGCTCCTTGGCTGGGGCCGCATCACTGGAGCCTCTGCCTCCATCATCACGAGGTCTTGCTCTTCCTGTGTCTCTCTGAGTAGAGCAGGCGGTGGGCAGCAAGCCCTGGGCCGGGTCTATAGCAGAGCTGCACATGGGTTCCCTGGTTCCGTGCTCGGCCCAGAGGCAGCTTTGTACAGTAGACCCTCTCCCTGGTCTCTCTGTGTCTTTCTTCTTAGAAGGACACTTGTCACTGGATTTAGGGCCCACCCTGGTCCAGGGTGATCTCATCTCAAGATCCTCGCCTTGATGACATGTGCAAAGACCCCTTTTGCAAACAAGTTCCTATGGGCAGGTTCCCCTTTTGGTGTGTGTAGTGGGGGGCGGCATTCAGCTCCTACGGTGCTCTAAGTGGAAGAGGTGGGCAGAACATGCCACCGGGACAACTGGAAGGCTTCCCGGAAGAGAGGGTGCTGACTTTGGTCTTAAGGGGAGTCACTGCCAGGAGGAAGAGGAGTCTAGGTAGGGGATCAGAATGCCCAAAGGTGCGGGGCCTTGATGGGCCTGGGGCATCCGCGGGGACGATGGCAGGTGTGGAGGAGGCATTCAGGGGCTGAGGGTCTCAGGACGAGGCTGGGGCATTCAGAGGTGGGGCCTGAGGGCTCTGTCCTGCAGACCTGGAGCCAGCGGGACTTCTCCGGCTGGGAGCAAGAAAGCTCCCTGCAGAACAAGGGTGGGTAATGGAGCCCTCATGAGGTTTGGGAACACAGAGTTTGTCCTGGGAGTGGGTGCAAATACGTGACATCCAAGGGGTAGAGGGGGAGCTGGAGCCATGCGTGGTCCCTGGGAGGCCCCTGGGGGACCCAAGTGTGTCTACACAGAAGACAGCATAAGATATGATTGGTCTGCCTCACTGGGTTCCCACGGAATAGAGGCAGCTGCAAGGGGCAAGTGGCTTCCCCAAATGCAATGCCCAGTTCCCAGGGCGTAATCATGGGTCTGGGGGCTGATGAATTTGTCCTCTGCTTTGTCCCCAGGCCTGGCCTCACTGAGCTGCCAGGGCCCTCTGGGAGCGCCCACACCCCCTACCTCGCCTGTCCTGAGAATACCTCTCTGGCCCGGAGTACCTGTCCCCCACTCCCTGCCTAGGACAACGGGCTGTCAGGGCCGGGGCAGGGCCACCCCACCCTCTTGACCCTACCAGGGCCTCACCTTGGTCCTGGAGCCAATTTCTGGCTGATCAGGGAACAAGAAGAGCCTTCAGCGCCTCTACCCTGGGAAGGTTGAGGTTTTCACACCAGGCCACACCTGAGCCACTCGGAGCCAGGCCGCCTCTCCCCGCCTCGCTGCCTGTCGCTCCCCGTCTCTGCTCCTGCCGGGGCTGACTTGCTCCCACGCTGCCCGGAAGCAGCAGGGATGTCTTGGTGCCGTCCTAGCTGGGCAGTCAGAGTTTCCTCTGAGTGCCAGATGCACCAAGGAAGGAGCCTGACTCTACCCCCTGGTGCCCTTTTAACCTCTTGTGACTCAGTTTCCTCATCTGTGAGATGGAGCTGTCTGCCTTCATTGTAGGGTTAGTGGAAAAAATAAGTGAGAAGTGTGTCCATTCAAGTCTGGCCTTTTTGGGGCCCCCACTGTGATCAGGCCCTGGGCTTTGGGCTGGAGCTGCGGCCACCTTGCTCTGGAGGCCGGAGTCCCTCTGCGGACCACCCTCTGCACTTGAAGGGCTCCCTTGAGGTCAGGGCTCCCTGCCCCACCCCCAGGCTCTCTCTAGTGAGTCAGGCCATATAATCTGGTTCCTACGAGAAAAGGGGGCCCACCTGGGCCCCAGTGTAGTGGGGGAGGGAGGAGGAGGTGTTCAGAGGGAAACCCCTCCCCACCCTGTTGGCCCCCTGCCTTCAAAGGAAGGGCATGACCTTCCTCTCTGCCCCCAGACCCACATGAGGGTCGCTCTGGGCTCATTTGCCCTCTCTCCTGCTGTGTCTCCCCTCAGGGAAGCCAGGTGCCCGATCAGCCCAGGTCCTGACAAGATGGGGTGGGTGGTAGAAGCACCCACAATTCTTCAGAGGGCTTTTGGGGAATTATCACTTAAAAGAGACACGTTGGGGGCTGGAACCCCTTCACCAGGGGACCCTCCAGGCTGGGCTTGAAACTGGAGCAAAATGTCTGGGTTGGAGGGTTCTCTGTCTCTCTGTCTCTCTGTCTCTCCCTCTCTTTCTCTTTCCTCCTGTCTCTCCAAGAGGCTCCATTCCTCAGGGCAGAAAGGCAGCCCAGCCCTTTGAATGGGGGCCCTGGGAAGCGCAGGCCCCTCGCCGGCCCTTGGTCCTGAGCTTTCTTCCCCTGGTTAATTAACAGTGAGTGCTGCGGCCCTGGGAACCGGGCGGTGGGCGCCGAGGGGCTCGCAGGAAGGGCAGGAGGGCCAGGGCAGACACAACAAGTCGGGCTGGGGCAGGGGTCAGCAGCGTGGGTGGCTGGTCACATTCCTGGGATGCCAGGCCTGAGGGCTGGGCGGCCGTTTGTCTACACCTGTCCACCCTGGTTGGTGGGGAGAAAGCAGCCAGGGCCTGGGCAGCCTGGGCCATGCTGCAGCCTGGCGAGTGGGCTGAGCACGTGAGCCCGCGTGCTGCGTGCCTCACCGACACTGTCCTCCCGGCCAGGGAAGGGCGCTGTCCCCAGAGTCCAGTGATCCTGGGCCTGGCCCGTGGGGCTCGTCCAAGTGACTTCACTTCTGCAAGCTCTGGAGAACAGGGGTCATGACGTTAGGTGGGCTCCCTGAGATGACGCGTGTGAGCGGCTGGGTCACAGCCCCGGAGACACATGGAGACCATGGTCCCGTGTGCTTGGCTGGGCTGAAAGGGCATTCGAACCTGAGCCGGTTGTTTCGGAAACACCTCAAACCCAGGATGGCTGCAAGAGGGCCCTGCACCGTGCTCAACACCCTGCAGGAAGGGAAAAAGCAAATTGCAATAATATCGATGAAGAACGTTCCAGATAACTGCCCCCATCCCCCCTTCCAGGGAGGTGAGCCGGCTCCACACGCACAGGCCGGCCCCAACCCCAGCAGGGTCTGCACGGGCAAAGGGTGGCAGGAGGGTGGCAGGGGAGGAGGTGGTTTTGAGGACTAGGACCCCCAACCTCTAGCACGTTCCCTGTGCGTACCGCAGGCCCTGGCTGCGAACTTCTAGCGACCTCTCAAGTACCAGGGGAGATGCTTGGGTTTTCTTAAAAGCTAAGAACCCTTCACGGCCGCCTCGGAAGGATGCTCCGGGCCTGGAGACCCGTGCTGAGCCTGGGTCTCTGGGAGGAGAACCCCTGCTCCGGGAGCCAGACCCCCCGGGTCTTGTCCTGGCTCCAGCTTGCGTTCCAGCGGGAGGACCCCGGCAGTCCATTTCCTCTCTGAGCCTCATTTTTCTTTTTTGGCATTTGTAAAATGGGCACAGTAAGAGAACTTACCTCACCAGGGTGTGTGAGGACTGACAAAATAGACACGTGGAGGCAATTAATAATAATAAATGTGCACTCCCATCTCTTGGCTGAATATTACAGTCTTAGAGACACTTCTCAGGGGCGTGAGTCCAGAGTGGGTTCACGCATTAAACTCGCGTGCTTTGAACTTCGGATTGAACCGCTTGCACCGCAGGGAGAGGTGACACAGGTGGGACTGGTCTAAAAACGGCAACCCTTTCCCCAAACACACAAGTCCCAGGACCCCATGACAGCAGGGTCATCCTGAGATGCACTCGGGGACATTCTGTGGGCTTCAGGGTGGCCTCTGTTCCCGGCTGGACGTCCCGCGGGAGACAGAGGGAACTGGCCGCCTCTCATGCTGGGGGTGCCAGGCCGCAGGGTGCGTCGGGGTCTAATGATGAGCATGGCGCCTCCTTTCACAGAGCGCCACCTATGCCCGGCAGCCACCAGCTGTCATATCCGCGCAGCATCGGGGTCCACTTCCCACCTGCGGGCCGAGGAAGGGGGTGCGGGAGGGGCTGCCTCCTGGGCACGCAGCGTTAGTGTGCACGGATGGGCGCCAGCACGCCTGGTGCTGTGTTCCTTTCCCATCCCAGCTCCGTGCCATGTCCCTGCTAGGCACGGGTACGGGGGCGTGGATTGAGGACAGGGTGAGTGGCCCTGCGCCATATGTGCAGGCCTTCCGTTCCTGCTGGGGACGTGTCCTGCTCGTCCCCATCTCGGGACCTCCCCACTCCCTTCTGCTCCGTGGCGCTGTCCCAGACCACCTGACTGAAGTCACCACCCTCATCGCACTCTGCTGCCTCCTGCACTAACTTGCCAGAGCTGCCGTCACCAAGGGCCACAGACAGGTGGTGCGAGCCTGTGGGTCCAAATGGCCTCTTTCCATAGGACGCCAGTTACCTTGGATCAGAGCCCACCCCGATGGCTCGTCGTAACTCCATGACCTTGTAGGGGCCTGTCTCCAAATGATGCCACCTTGTGAGGTACTGGGGGTTAGGACGTCAACACACGAATGTTGGCGGGGGACTCAGTTCAAGCCACGCTTCCTCCCTTGTCTGCGCCCCGAGCTCTGGGCGCTCCCTGGCTCTGCGCGTCCCTGCTGGCCTGGTGGCCATTCTCCCCACCTCCACTGGGGCGTAAGCCCCATCAGGCCAGGATCTTTGGCCAGGTCACTGCCGTGTCTGCAGTTCTGAGGGTGCTGGCTTGCATTAGTCATTTAACAGATTGTTGCTGAATGGCTAATGAATCCTGACACAATTTGTAGGTTCACGAACCAGGCAAGGCCTCCGCGCGTCACCTGCCTGTTGGTGGCTGAGCTGGGAAAGCTGCTTGGGGAGCGCTTGGTCACTTGGCGACCTGGGCAGCCAGTGCTCCAGGCCCTTCCCCCAGCAGAGCTGCCCCAACACCCCTGGCCCCTGGGCAGAGGGAGGGCTGCCTGGAAGCCCCGACAACCCCACACCTAGCAAAGGAACGCAGGGGCGGCAGGGTGACAGGGACGCCCCACATCCTCCTTCAAGTCACTGCAGGTTTGGCTCAGAGCTCCCGCTCTGCCTGGTGCGATCTGATCCGACACTTCAGATACCCCGAGAACGTCATCTCCAGTTGGAGCTTCAGCCAATTCCTTCTGGACAGGACACCTTCACTGCTACCTGTTTCCCAGTTAGCTCCTAAGTGGCCTTTGTCCAGCAGATTCCACTGGGTTATGCAAGAGGGGGCTTGCCAGAGAATTCGGGGCCGTTTGAAGACTTCTGAGGGAGAGGCACTGCCCGGGGGACAAAGGCCTCATCTCTTCCTCTGCACGTGGAGGATCGGATTAGAGTCAGCTTGTATGTTTCCAAACCCTGTCTTGCCCCAGTGTTTAGGGAATTTGAAGGCCCCAGAAGCCTCAGAAGAGAGTGGCAGAAGACGAAAGGGAAACACAAGAAGGGAAGAGCCAGACGGCAGCCAGTAAAGACTGCAGTTTGCCCTGGACGGGCCCTCCCACTGGCCGCCCACCCAAAGTGCAAGAAGCCAGCCCCTGCCTGCGCCTGCAGCTCAAATTCCCGACCTTTGGCCCAGGATGAGGATGTGGGCGACCACTGATGGGAGCCTGCTCTCCCTTGAAGCTGAGCACTCTCTCCAGGGACATTTGCTCCTGGACACCAGGCTCAGAGAGGGGCAGTGAGCTGCCTGAGGCCACACAGCAGCAGTGGAAGTGCTGGAGCTGTCTGACGCCCATATTCCTGGTTAGACCCCAGGCTGGGAAAGTCTCTGGTCTTCTGAGGCACCCACCTGTAAGACCCCCATTCAGTGCAGGGCTCCCATCCTCCAGGGTGTGGCCCCACGGTCACAGGCAGGCTCCAGGCCCTGACTTTTGATGTAGGGTCTGATCCCTCCTCCCTGCCCCTTCTGGGGAGTGATGGGAAGGGAGCATTTGGGCCTGGGGTCTGGGCGTCCAGGACATCTGAGAGCACGTGGGGCCACTCCAGCCCCTCCTCTCGGCTGGGCCTGGCCTGCCCCTGCTTCCTGAAGGCCCCAGCTTCGCCCCATTCCTGAGCCCAGGCCTCCCGCCTGGGCCTTTGTTGGCCTTGGGTTTCACAGGGTCTCCGGTTTCACCTCTTGCTGGGAGGATCCTTCGAATTCATGAACCAGTGACCTCAGGGAGGTGGGTCTTCCCACTGCACCATCAGGCCCTAGGAATTCAGTCCTGGCCCTCCCTCCCCGAGGGCCTGGAAGTGGAAGGGCCGGGCCCAGGGAGTGCAGAGGGCCCTGCCCCGGCCACGGCTGGGGTGGGGGACACCCTCCAGGGTGGGGACAGGAGGCGCAGTTCCCACAGGGAACCGGACCCACTTTGCAGCTTCCTTAGCTGATCTGAGCATTTCATTGTAATTTCGCAAGTGGGGAAAAGAAAGACAACTTCAGAAAGTCTCTTCAGATAGTCTCTGCAGTTCCACAGATGTCATGGAGGTTGAGGTTCCAGGCTTTGGCTCAGCCACCTGGGTGCAAATCTCAGCTCCTCGCACCGGCTGTGTGGCCTGGGCAGCCCCTTCCCCTCCCAAGCCTCGGTCTCCCTGTTTGTCAATGGGGGTGTGGAGGTGGCTCCAGCCTGCCTCACCCCCAGCTCCCTCTGCCCTCCCTCCTCACTAGCGATGCCCCGCCCCCCACCCCAAGACCCCCAAGCACCCCTCGTTCAGCCGCGGGGATTTGGTGCGTGACTTGGTGCGTGCCCGTCGTGGGGCAGGCGCTGCGCTGGGGCTGGGGACGCAGTGGTGCTCGAAATGCCAGGGTCCCTGACTGCCCGGTGTCCGGTCTCACGGGGTTTGGGGGATCCTTGGTTTCTTCTCTTTCCCTCTGCCCTTCTCCATGGTGACCTCGTCGGTTCCCATGGACTGAAACATCCTTACGCTGATGACTCCCAAATCCGTCCCTGCAGCCGCGACCCCTCCGCTGAACTCTGGGCCCGCATATCCGGCCGTCCACTGACGTCTCCCCCTGGGGTCTCCCAGACGTGCCGGGCAGAGCATGTCTACGCTGGGCTTCTGGGTTCCTCTCCCCAGGCCTTTCCCAGCCACCCCCACCCCGTCTCCCTGCCTCAGTGAACCCCTCCACCGGCTCCATCTGGGAACCCCCACGTTCTCCCGCCCCCTCCCCACCCAGGTGTGCTGTTGGGAGCCCATCTGCAGGCCCAGGCCCAGGTGACACCAATGACCCTTCAAAGACATGAAGTGGGGTGGTCTCTAGGAAGGAGAGTCAGGATTTGGGGGGAAGCTACTCCACCGTGACCCCTCTAGGGACGCAGGGATGACCCACGTCTCCCCAACCCCAGTGGGGAGCCCCTGGTGGCTCCCTGAGTCCCAGAGCCTGTGTCCCCAGGAGGAAGCCAGGTAGGTCCTCTGGGAGGCGGGAGGTAGAAGGTGGGAAAGACCGACAGGGACAGAGAGTGGGGAGTGGAGACACCCCGCGGTGCGAGGGGCTTCCATGCAGGCGTGTGAGGGGAGGTGTCCAGGCACGTGGCGCCCCAGCCTCAGACTTGCGTGTCTGTGATCAGCTAAGAACATGACTGTTCTTTTTTTCCTTCTTCTGGGAATGGGCTGCACCTGTCTGCTCCTCACCTGGCTATGTAGCCCAGTTAGGGGACTACACTGGCACCCACCAGGCAAGGGGGTGTGGCTTTGCCCTCCCTTGACGGGCGAGGAGACAGAGGCCTGGAGCGCCTCAGGGCCGGAAGTGGAACAGCCCTGCTCACTGCCCCACACGGCCCCGCCCCCAGCCTCCCCTCCCCACCCCGCAGCCCTGTTCCAGGCAGCTCCTAGCACCACAGGGCAAGTGGACAAGCCTCACTCCCTCTGGAAGGAGAGGGCGGGGCCTCGTCCCTCCTGGGGCCCGCTTGGAAGCACAGTGGATCTCTCCAGGGACTGCCATCAAACAGAGGTCACGTCACATCGCCACAAAGCAAGGGCCCCTGGGGACTCACGCAGCTTTCCCAGCCCCCAGCAGCTCGGGCTCCTCCAGGCCACACTCTCATCCTGGCCACCACCTCTGGCTTCTTGGGGCACAGGGTCAGGGCAGCTCCAGTCCCACAGGCTCAGGGCCCAGGGAACGGGAGACCCAGGCTCGAGGCTGTTTTGCGGAGAGTGAGGGACACACAGAAGCCGCAGTGGTGAGGGAGATGGTGCTGCGGGGAGCACAAGATCTGGACAAGTGGGGTCTCTCCCGTCAAGACCTCAGCCCCTAGGGGGTCATCCTTCCAACCAAACACCTGCTGAGCAGCCACTGTGCGCTAGGAACTGGGCCAGGGCGGAGACGGAGCTAGGGAAGACCCGCAGGACGGAGGATGTGCAGCCCAGAGGGCAGCATGAGTGTGGACCCCCCCCCCACCCCCAACACGGGCCGATTCCTGGTGCCTGTCAACCGCAGGCGGGGCCCAGGGGGCTTCACTGGCCGAGGGCCACTGTGTGGAGGCGGGAGGGCCAGAGTTCAAAGCCATTTCCCTGCCTTTCCCTCCATCTACCCCTCCCTCCGTCCATCCTTCACTCATTCATTCATTCATTCATTCACCCGCTGAGCACCGGCTGAGTGCTAGGCCCTGTGCTAGGTGCAGGGCATGAGGCAGAGAACAAGAGGGACACGTCCCTGCCCACACCGAGGTTGCACTCTGCTGGGGAGGGGAAAAGCATCCAGGCTCATCAGACAAGCAAATAACACAATGACAAAAAAGAGGGTCACCTGGAAGAGAAGGAGCTGGCCATGTGTGCATGTGTGTGTACATATGTATGTCTGTGCACACACGTGTACACGCATGTGCCTATGTTTCTGCATGTGCATCCATGTCCGGGTGTGCCTGCCTTGTGCATGAGTGTATACACATGTGACTGTGTGCACACATGTGCGCACGTGTCTGCATGAGCGTATGTTTGCACGCATGCGAATGTGTGTGTGATTCCTGGCAGAGGAGCGCGAGTGAGCGACGCGCTGAGGCAGGAGGCCTGGTGGGCTGTGCTGGGAGGGAGGGGAAGGGGGCAGGAGCCAGGCCGTGAAAACCTGCGGACCACGATAGGAGTGTGACTTTTATCCCAAACGCAAAGGAAGCCTTTGGAGGCATCTCCAAGCGGTTACAGCGTGGCGCGGGGCAGCCGTGGGGAGGTTGCGAGGGCCGGGCGTGAGTGCAGCCAGGGCCTGTGCGGCGCCTGCCCTGGGAGACAGGACGGGCGGCCTGGGGAGACCCAGCTGAGCTCCTCACAGGGAAGACGACAGTGACCAAGACCAAAAACCGTCCAGGGCAGATTAATGGCAGATTAGACATTGCAAAGAGAAGGAATAATGAACTTGACAACACAGCAATAGAAATTCTCCAAAATGGGATACAGGGCGAAAAAAGACTTACAAAAAAAAAAACCAAACAGAAGAGCAGAGCACCAGTGAGTTCTGGGACAACATGGCGCTGCTGAACGCACGGGAAATCGCAGTCCCAGGTGAACCACAGTGGGTGCGCTACCGCCGCCCGCCTGGTCGGACGGAAATCGAAGACTGGCCACGCTCAGCCCCGGAGAGGACGCGGAGCTCCTGGAACTCTCCCGCCCTGCGGGCTGGCTGTAAAATGGTACAAGCTCTTCGGAAAACTCTTTGGCAGATTCCTCAGAAGCCAAACATCCATCTACCATGTGCCTCCTGGGCGTGCACCACAGGGAAACGAAAGTGCACGGCCTCACAATTCCTGTACACGAATGTTCGTAGCAGCTGTGTTTGTAATGGCCCCAAACCGGAAGCCGCCGGATGCCCATCAGCAGGTGCACGGCAAGCAGAGGCCTCAATGGTCACCTGTCCAGCTGTTGCGGAAAGACCAGGTCTGGGTGTCTGGAGACCCAGGTTCTGGTCTGGCCTCCCAGCACCCCCTGACCCCCATCCCCTGTGTCTCTGCGCCCCAGGGCAACTCTGAGCCTCGGTTTCCCTTTCTGCAAAGTGCTCTGGTGAAGCTGATTCCTGGCTGTGGGCAGCTCCACTGGGGGGGGGGGGCTCCTGCCAAGTGTGAAGGGAGCTGCCAGCCCCCAGCACTGGCCACACTGCGACGGGCCCTTAGATGCCTCTGGCCAGGGGGCCCTGTGGAGTGTGAGCAGGGTGGACGTGTAGGTGGCTGCAGGAGGCAGCGGGGCCTGGGGCTGTGGCCCTGTCCCTTGAAGGGCTCTGTGTGTTGGGTACAGCAGGCAGGGTCAGGGGTCATGTTTAAACACGGGGGAGCCCAGGGCAGTACCTCCTGGCGGCACGCTGTCCAGGCGGCGTGGGCGGGCAATCCCTTGGATGTTCTCGGGACTGAATAACAAGGCCGTGGTCACTCAGCTGACCGGTGACGCGGGGGGCAGTCTGAGAGAACAGACAGGCAGCCCCGCCCCTGGGGAGGGGCTGGGACTTGAGATGGTTTGGGGGAGAGCCTGAAGCCTGGGATGGAGTCTGGGCAGGAGGGCAGGTGCCCTGCATACAGACGTGAGTGGACAAGGGGAGGCTGGCTGGGCCACAGCTCTCCCAGGCCCAGCACCTTGGTGGCTGATTCTGAGCAGCCTCAGCCTGGGGCCTAGTCCAGGCTCTGAGGCCAAAGCAGGGGTGTGCCTGTGTTGCTGAGAGGGCCCTATCCCCATGCCACCTCGTGGCGGCCCATTGGTCCCCATGTAGGGCCTTATAACTCACGCCACCCACACCCCGAGCTCCTGGGGGCAACCGCACTCCCAGCACAGGCTGGCTCAGCCACACGGGTGGGCCGGACGAGAGTGGCGTGAATGGGTGAGTGGAGCATCTCTTCTCTAGTCATGAGCTTCTCTCCCGCAGAGTCTGTGCCCAGTTCGGGAAATGTGTTCTCTGAGTTGGGTTTCTATCGCTGCATAACCAACTACCACTGATTTAAAAGCTTAAAACAGAATAGATTTATTATCTTAATGTTTGGGTGAGCTGGGAGTTAGGACACAGCGTGGCTGAGTTTCCTGTCTCGTGAGGCTGCAATCGAGGTATCCCCGGGGCTGGGGTCTCATCGGAGGTCCAGAATCCTC
>RJWJ010015245.1:0-36518 GCA_004363605.1 Indri indri | reverse complement strand
GCCCAGCCATGTTAGGGAGGGGGGCATGGGCAGTACTGATCAGCCGGGGTATTGGGAGGGTCTCAATCTATTGTATCAGGGAGAAAAAAAGTGTCAAGATCATTAGAAACAGAAGGAATTAAGCTAGTAAATTCAGAACGTACATAGGTCAGGCCAACTTTGCAGAACAACAGAGAGAAAGAGAGAGAGAGAGAGATTAGAGGGAGCGAAGAAGAGAAAGAAAAACAGAAAATGTCAAATTTTTACATACTTGCTACCAGGAAGCAGAGGGCAGCCAAAAACCCTGTGGGTGTTCAACCAAACAGGGTTAAGATTCGGTCAAGGATGGACTTCTCGCCTCCACTCTGGGTTGCCCTGACAACCTCCTCCTTCTGGTATTGACATCATAGTGAGAAAAAGGAAAAACAGGCAAATGAAGGAAATAGTCATTAGAGGCGGAACCAGCTGTGATCTGGCTTGCTCCATCTTGGGGGAAGGCTGGGGAGGAGCCAGGGAGCGACAGAGGTTCAGGCCGGTGCTGCCGATAGAGGCACCAGCCCTGGAGAGACAGACAGAGTTTCCTATGCAGTGATGAACTTGAGTTTGCCTGCTAGAGACACCTGAGGCTTCTCTCACAAATTTTGGTCCAGCCAGTCATGTAAATTATAATAAATCTCAATAGTTGCATATCCTTGTTGTTGGATCAGCTCTCTTTGAATTGATCGAGGATGCTTAGAAGGAAAGCCCAGAATCCCAGACTCGGGAAATGGCAGCCACCCATTCTTCTGGCTGGACTGAGTCCTCACATCATCCTGGGACTTCCCTTTCTCCTTTTCCATCACCCAAAGGGTTGGGACTCTTAGAGGAGTGAGTGGGAATAGAAGAGGAAGTCAACAGTAGTTACTGCTCTCGTCTCTTACCAGTTAGGGAAAGTGGGCTGAGACATTAAGTAACTTACTTGCTTAAGTTCACAAAATTAAGAAGTGGGCAGGATTCAAATCCAGGTCTGATCAATTCAAAATATTTTCTTGGTTTGGTAGCTTTGGGGTTTGGCTGGAAATTTTGTATTAATTCTGCTGGTCTGGGGACCACACTTTGAGAACAACTCATATAAAGCAAGCCATTTAACTCTTAGATCTCGAGTACATTCTTTGTAGAACAAGGAGTTAGAGGAATAGGATTAGATTTTTTATCTTAAGTTCTGTTCTGAGGACCCCTATATGTATCAGAGGTGCCTTAGCCATGGGACAGAGATAAGAAGTCTGAGGGAGTTCAGATCCCTCATCTTGACTTCAGGCAAGGTAGATCCTCTTGGATCCCTTTACATATTAGAGTTCCATGTGGGATTTTATTAGAAAAGAGGTGTCTGCTATTAAACATAAAACCAAGGATTATAAACTACTGAACTAAAAGATGTTAAAATACTCTTTGTTCCTGTTATCTATTGCTATGGCTTAAAACAACAACTATTTTAATATATCTTAGGATTTTGTCTGTCAGGGATCTGGGCAGGGCTCAGCCAGGCAGGTCTACTGTCATGGTGGCCACTGAAGTTATTTGGGGGTACTCAGCTGGCGTCTAGGCTGCTCTGGAGGGTCTGAGATGGCTTCACTCACATGTCTGGAGCCTTGCTGGGGGTGGCAGGATGGCTGGGCTCAGCAGCGACTGTTGACTGGAACCTCTACACGTGGCCTCTCCAGCATGGTGGTCTCAGGGTTGTTGGACACCACAGTGGCTCAGGCCCAGGGCAAGTGTTCCAAGGCCCTCTTAAGGCCTGTCCTGGATGCTGGTACAGCAGCACCCTGCTGTCTTCTATTTGTCATCATAGTCAGCAGAGCTCCCCCTCCCCAGATTCAAGGGGATGGGACACAGACCCCACTTCTCAGTGGGCAGAATGCTTTGTCACCCTCTTTGAACTGCACCTGGAGTGCCTCATCCACACCTGAACTCAGTTTAGATAATGAGACTGGTCCTGGCCCTCAAGCCTACTGTGGTAAGAAGATGAGACTTTGGCGGGTGAGTGTATTTTGCATGCGGGAGAAATATAAATAATTTGAGACCAGGGGTGGGGTGCAATATGTCATAGAACACCTGCTTTTGAAGTCCAGTCACCTTGCTAGAGGAAGCCTGGCAGCCCCATAGAGAAGCCCCTATGGAGTGAAACCCAGCCCCCCTCCTTCACCCCAACAGTCTGGCTGTTGAGTCCACAGCCTGCACTCACTTGCAGAGAGTGGGTGACCCAGGTAGGAGGGTGTGGCCCTCAGCCCCAGCTGAGCTCCTTAGCTAACACCCCATGGAGCAAGGTGACACAAAGCAGGGCACTGTGATGGTTACTTTTCTGTGTCAACTTGGCTGGGCCACAGTGTCCATACATTTGATCAAACATTATTCTGGATATTCTCTGAAGGTGTGTTTGGGATGAGATTAACATTTAAATCAGTGGCCTTTGAGCAAAGCAGTTTCCTCTCCACGACGTGGGCAGGCCTCATCCACGCGTTCTGCTGGCAGACTGCCTTTGGACTCGCACTGTAACCTTCCCCAGGTTTTTAGCCCACTGACCCACCCTGCAGATTTTGGACTTACCAAGCCTCCACAATCACATGAGCCAATTCTTTTAAATAAATCTCTCTTTATATATACAAAACTCCTGTGGGTTCTGTTTTTCTGGAGAACCCTGACTAATACTAGCATCTAGGGCAGTATTCCCCAGAGTGAGCTCTATGAAACACTCATTTTTGACCATTGCTAATAAGTCCTCAGCTATTTAAAAAAATGGTTTCATGGTCAATTATGTTTGGGGAAACATTTTGTCAAATAATGCTTAAAAAGTCCCTGTGCTGCAGAACTTCTCATAATTTGGGCATAGATCTTTGTCTGTACAGCGCATCTGGCGCCTTGGTGAAGGCTGGTCTGGGCTTATTGTGAGCTTCCTGACATCGGATCTTTATCTTCTTTGAAAGTAGGTCACCCTGGTCGGTTCCCCCTCTTTTAGAGTGCCTCATTTATAGGAGGAAAGGGGGTCTCCCTTTTGGAAGATTGGTGCATTGCCTTGGTCCCCTCCACCAGAGCAGCACTGTGGGCCTGTGAGGTGCAGGCAGAGAGCTCAAGGGCCACTGCAGCCTCCCCCCAGCTGCTGAGGCTCGCCCCTCCCGTGAGGGAGTCCAGACCATTGGGTGAGACATTCTAGAGCAGAACGAATGAATTGCTATTTACACACCGTCTGCTGGCAAAGGATGTTAATGAGATGCTAATGTATACATTAGTGTAAGTTCAATGCGATTTCCGGAGACTTTTTTATTCGGGCCACTTCCTCTGCCCCCTGCTTGTGGAGCAAAGGAGCAAGGAACTGAAGGTGTCTCAGCCAGCTCCTCACAACGATGGAGGCCAGAGGACCCCAGAGGCCTCATGTTTCTGGCTATAGGCTACCCACCTTCCTAGATCTCATTTTTGGAACTTGAAGAATGAACAGCCAGAAGGATGTTTTGCTGTCACGGGAGCAGGACAGCACTCAAATCACCTCCTCCAGGATGTCTTTCCTGATCTATCCCCACCTGCCCTCCTCTTCACCTGCAGGCTAAGAGATGTGTCCCTCATCTGTGTTTGCAGCCACCGTGTGCTTATCATCATCGTAGATTATGAGGCTTTGCCATGTGTCTCCACCAGTAGACCCCGAGCTCCTGAGAGTGTGCAGTAAGTGTCTTTCTGATCTTTGTCCGCAGGACCAAAGATGATGCTTAGTACAATTCAGGATGTTTGCACACTGGTGGATTAAATTGAATTGTTCATATGTGGTTAGTTAATTCAGAAGGAAACTCAGTTATTTTGATTGGGATTAGTCTTTGCCTTTGGATCTGCTGAGCAAATTTAATATGTAAACAAGACTTAGGTGGAGAGATGTTAAACACTCAAAAAAATCTTTTCCAAGAGCTTTGACAACCTCTATTTTATGAACAGTTGGTTAATTTCAACTGATTTAAATGTATTTATTCAAGTAGTTTCTATAGGACCAATCTCTAGTTGGCAAAATTCTGTTAACTCTTCTTGTCTTTTACTGTAAGGCCTTAGAAGTAATTCACTTTCATGTCATTTCCCTTCCTTCTTTCCTTTTTCTTTGTAAGTTTCGTTATTCAAGCTCCCACTCATTCAGATGGGCCTTCGCCCCCACAAGGAACAGAATGAGTAGGCGTCGGGAGGTAAATCGGTGGTCATGTACCTTGCCTTTACTTCTGCATGGCATTGATGTTGTGTGACTGTCACACCAGAGCTATCAGTGAGCTCTTTGCCATTCACAGTGTGGCTCATGGGCTGGCAGCATCGGCATTCCCTGGGAGCCTGTTAGAAATGCAGAATCCCAGGCCCACCCCAGACCATCTGATTGATCCCTGGGTGATTCATATGAAAGCACGTGTTTGAGAAGCAGAGGTTAAACTAACCTGAACGATGCCCCTGCCCTTGCCCATACCTTATAGATAATAAGCGGGGACAGAACCAGGACAAAAGTATCGAATACAACCTCTTTGCAATTTATCAGTGCTAATTAGCCTACACCTTCGCTGGGTCTACACACCAAACAGGTTTCCTTGCCTGCCCACCTACAGCTCCTAGAAGGGGCAGCCCCACATATTCACCAGGGGCTGGCATTGTGGGGAGCTCGTGCCGTGCCTGGCACTGCACCTGGTGCGTTACATGCATTCTCACGTAATCCTTACATAGACCAGTGAGGTGGGTACCACGCCTATCCCCTTTATAGGGGAGGAGCTGAGATTAGGGAGGTGGGACAGCTTGCTTGCTGCCACCCAGCTTGGCACAGTACTTGGCCTGTAATAAGGGTTCTGTAACCAAGGGCTGTTAGCATCCTCCTCCTCTTTCTGGGGACCGGGTGGTCCCGACTTAAATGGCTACAGAACAGTCCAGTTGACTGATAGACTGCCTTGTGGTGGGTATCTCCTGTTTTCAACCCTTTGTGGGCTCTGGAATGACGTTTCCTTACTCAGGGCTGCTGCCTCTTCCTCTGGCATGTTCTCCTCCTCCTCCCTCTACCTCCTCTCCTTCTCAGTCTTCTCTTCCTCCTCTGCCATCTCCTCCTCTTTCTCTTTCTTTATCTTCCTCCTCCTACCTATTCCTCCTCCTTCCCTCCCTCTTTTCCTCTTCCTTCCCCTCCTTCCTCCATCCCCTGGACTCCAGGTAGAGAACGTAGACACTGTGATGGTGATTTTTGTTGTAGTTACTGTTTGGTCAGCCAGGACTTCCAGTTCTTTCTCCCTCTTTGTTCCTCTCAACTTCCCCTCTGGTGGCAAGAAGAGCATTCAGCATAGGAACTTGGAGCTCTGCTATGAGGCAATCAATACCAGGAAGAGAAAGGCTGGTCTGCTTAGAGATTTAGAAACTATGTCAGGGAGAAGGCAGGAGCACAAAGGGTACAAAAGACTGAGGGGAAGGAGGAGGGAGAGGAGAGAGAGAAGACACTTGAGGGTGCTCCTCAGACATATATTCTGATTGGTACGAAAAGTAATTACTAAAATAAGTTCAGGTAGTTTTGGCACCATCCTCTCTACTTGGGGTGTGTTTATCACCAGCCATTGGGAAGCCACTGCCAGGTGAAGGGCATGCCGGCCAGCCCTTCCGGCTGCTGAAGAATATTGTGGGGCACTTATGTTATTGTTGGTGTTAACACCAGCTGGCCAGTTCCCAAGCTCCCTGCATGTGCCTGGCGCTTGTTTCATTCTTTGCATACACAATCTCCACATTCCCCAGAATGGGCAGAGTAGCCTGTGTACTCTTTACTTGTCTGCTGCATAATTTGGGCTAGAACACACTAAGCCAGGTCTTTGGGAGCAATACATAATTCGCTGTCCTCTGTCTATAAAACTGTACTGCTGATCAAGGATCAGAGGAGCATAATCTTTGACTTAATTAATTTATAGACTACTTGGGAAGGCAAAATACATGCACAGAAATTCAAGGGCTAATTAACTCTACAAGAATACAAGAGATGCCCAAATGTGGTATGACTAAATGCCCAATTAATGACAGAAATGTAGGAGGTATAGGATCTTATTAAAATTTATTTATTAAAATTGCAGACATCACCAAAAGATGGGCAAGATACATTTAATACATTTCCAAATAAATGCATGTCACCTATAACCCATTCTTAGACTAACAATAACAAATTCTGAATATCTGCAGGTCAAACGTAACTCAATACTGTTTTATAAAATTCAATATTTCTTCAAACAGGATTATCTTTTTTCTAGAAGCAATCACAAGTCCTAAGGAGATTTGCAGCAATGGAAAGGATTTTTTTCTCCCCTGTAATGAACAGATTAAAAGCTTAATCCCAAGATCTGTCTCTGCACCCAAGCATAATTGTGGTATGAGTCATTCTGAGTAGGTTTTTCATATACACTCAGAACTGTAAGGTGTTTGGGGAAAATATCAAAGTTTCAAAAGTTAATAAAAGAGATCACTTTCAGCAAAATTTATGACTCTGGGAGGGATGCCCAAAATGGATTCTTTTTAGTATCAGGCTTCCAGGAAAACATTGATTTTACTCCAGGACACTTGAGGCCCAGATTACTGTGTGGCAACTTTCAAAGGTCCTCATGAATCCTTTGGCTTATCAATGCTGGCCTTGACCTGATGGTCAGCAAGAAGCAAAGTGAAAAAAATGGTCCATCCAATCCCTGAGCCTATTTCCCAAGAAGCAAAGGTTACAGCTAATAGGAAACCGATTTCTTGTCAGTGCTTAAAAGAGAATAATTTAAAACTTTCTTGGGGGGTCACATGATTACACACCTGAAACAAGGTCTGTCTGGACATCACATGAGTGAAGTGACACTCTAACGGAGCTGAGGTTCAATCTGAGGAAAACCAGGGCAGGTGCCTTCAGAAAAAGGATCAAAGAACCCCTTCCATCTTACCTTTGCGTGGAGGGGACAGGCTGACTGCATGCAGTGATGGCTAGTTGGCAGGCCAGTTGCTTTTTACTCGACACACATTTACCACACATTTGTCAAGCAGATATGTGCAGCAATATTAAGGGAGACAGCCTGGCTTTAGTGGTTAAAAGCATGCACTCTTGACCCAGACTGCCTGGGTTCAAATCCTGGTTCTAGTACTTAGTAGCTGTGTGGTCTTGAGTGATTTTCTTTTCTTTCTTTCTTTCTTTTTTTTTTTTTAAGAGACAGTATCTCACTCTGTTGCCCAGGCTGGAGTACATTGATGCCATCATAGCTCACTGTAGCCTCAAACTCCTGGCCTCAAGTGATCCTCCCACCTCTGCCCCTCAAAGTGCGGAGACTACAGGCATGAGCCACTGCACCTGGCCTTGAGTGATTTTCTTAGTCTCCCTATGTCCCAGTTTCCTCATCTGCAAAACGATGGCCATAGTACCTATTGGGAGGGATTTTTATGGATTAATGGATTAATATTTGTTAAGTGTTTAGCACACTGCTCAACACATATTCAGTGCTCAATAAATGTTCATTGCTAGGGTTACTAGGTGCTGTGACAGATACAAAGACAAACCCAGAAGTGCGGATACCTAGTGCAGCCCCTGCACACAAATGGATGTCCAGACAAGAATGTTGAGTTGAAATTTCATTTTTCCTGTCTTGTATCTAAGTTCCATTCATAGTGGAGTAACAGACAAGGAGCGGGGACTCTTCCCTCAAGTGGGTTCCTAGAGGAAGGTGTAGGGACCTCAGGGAGAGGCTCCTCCTCAGACAAGTCTCTGCTGCAGATTCATCCAGCTCTGCAAGCCTGAGCCCTGAGGCCCTGTCAACTCAAGGCACAGCTAAACTGGCAGATGTCTATGAAGCTTGTACCACAATCAAGGAAGCTGTCTCGCTACTATGGGGATGGGATAACAAATGTTGACTGAAAACCCCACATGCCAGGCATTCTATGAGGCATTTTATACAAATTATTGTACTTACTGGTGACACCATCCCTATAAGGTAGGCATCATCATTATCCCCTTTACAGGTGAAAAAAATCCGGAGTAGGTGATTTGTCCAAGTTCACACATCCAGCTAGCATCTGAGCCTCAATTCTGCCCTAGAACTGTCTTCCTCTTGTGCTTATTTATTGGCCATGGTGTCTCCCAGGTGTGTACAAGACTCAGTTCCTGTCCTCAAGGAGTTACAGTCTAGTGGGCACATCACAGATGCACACTCCATACTATTTCTTCCCCCACTGAATGAATGGGTCAGTAAGAGAGAGAGAGAAGGAGAGAGAGAGCTCTCTTCGTTTTCTATATAATCTTAACACTTCCCAACGCTTAATAGTATGTGTAGACCAGCTCTTTAAATACAAGTAGCAAAAATAATAACTATGATTTATTGAGTGTTTACTTTGGGACTTGGCAAGCACTTTATATGATAATCTCATGTAATCCTCCCAGCACAATAATCCTCATTTTAGGGATAACTGATGCTCAGGGAGGTTGAGTAATTTGCCTGAGATTGCACATTTTGAAAGTGGTAGGCCTGGGCTTCAGAGCCAGGCTGCCTCCACCCAGAGCATGAGCTCTTGGTGACTCAGCTATCTCCTATTTGCTTTATACATATAGTCATTTCTCATTGTTCACAGTAGTTATGTTCTATAAAGGTGCCTCGAACACTGAATCAGCAAACAATGAACAATTGTTCCTAGAGAAAACACAGGGTTAGGGTCCTATGAGCCTCTAGTCAAAACATTTTTGCCAGCTGATGAATACATAACCTTCTTTTTTGTGTGTTTCTGTTTAAAGACAGCTTATTTAATATATGTTGTTGATTCGTTAACATTGAGCCCTCAGCCAACAGCACTGTAACTCACGCCTGATGGAAGCTTATCTAATGCACGTACTTTCTCCGTAAGTCACGTCATGGCCTTTTTGTTCTAGGAACCCTAGACTATGGCTGGGGGCCATTTTATAATAAATAGTGAAATCACCAAAAAAAAAAAAGCACAAAAATGTAAAAACTGTGACACAGAATAGACTACAAAAAGGACACTGTTTATAGTATGAGAATTGAAACAAGAAGGCAGAGTGTTGCCTTGTTCAACCTCAGCTGAGAATGTGCACATAGGGGAACTCAAATTTTTCATCTCTCTATGTCTGCAAATAACCTCAAAAGTGCTATGAGTATTGATTTTAGCAAGTATATGAATTCATAAATCCGGAACGCGTGCATAATGAGAATCAATTGTACTTCCCCATTTAAAAGGATTGCATTTAAAAGACGTCTACCGACTGACTACCTACTGTCTGCCATCCATGGTGGCCAACAGATAACTAGGAGGTGGTAAAGATTAGAGGCTACTACTAAACACAAGAGTCCAGGTGACAGGGGAGGAAAGCCTGAACTGGAGGATTGCAATAGGTGCAGGGTACAGTGGAGGGATGTGAAAGATACTTGAGAGAATCGGTAACACAACTCAGAGACCAATTCTACGTGGAGAGAGGGAGAAGGGCAGAGTCCTTCTCAGTTGTGCAGGCAGGTATAGTGATGCTTTCTGTTAAAATGGCCAAGAACTCAGGTTGCAGTGGCTCCTGCGCAGGGAGGTCCAGAGCCAATCTGAGCCCCAGGCAAGGCTTGATCTGGCAGAGCCTTCCACGGCACCAGGACCCAATTCCTCTCTCGTCTTCCTGCCTCCAGTTTTAGCAGGCTTCCCCGTGGTGGTTCTGGGATAGCTGCAGCAGCTCCTAAGGTTTTTATTCCCACACCGCAGGAAAGAGAATCCAGGATCTAGTATTCCCGGCAGACGTTCTGTGCTTTCCTCTGATTGCTCTGGCTTAGGTCCTGTGCCTGGCTGAATGGTCTCTGTGTTCCTGGGATGGAACGAGCAGAGTGGGTTAAGCCAGACCTTAGGCCTGGGGATGGAGGTCAAGTCCACAGACTAAAGAGCTCAGAATTGGGTCAAGGGTTAGTTTCCTAAGGGAAAGGCCAGGAGCAAAGATTAGGAAAGAGGGAGGAATAGTTGCTGAGAGACATAATAGATGATAAGCCTATCTATACTTTAAGCGATCTGATTATCACAGGTAGGGCATTTTTATTGAAAAATAATCCATATAGCAGCATGAATATTGGGGTTTGCCTTCACCTCCATAATGAAAGACTGAAAGTTATTCCCAGAAGGTGTGAATCAATGTCTGAAATGTGACAGCTCAGGTAAGAATTTACCTGGATGTGCCACTGATTTATTTTTGGAAAGGTCACTAAAGCATGGAAATAAATGTCAAATTGGAATTATGTATTACTCTTGCACTTCTAGGCCATTTCTAGCGAGTTTGCCTTACCTAGTGAGGGAAGCAGGGAGGAATAGTCTGGTCTTGTTTTTACAAGAAGGGGAAGAAATGGTCAAGGCAACGGAGATGCCCATTCCTGACTAAATAGCTCAGAATTGGGTCAAGGGTTGGTTTCCTAAAGCTGTTTGTCACAGGCTTCAGTGTTAGACAAAGGGAGTGCAGAACAGGAAGAGAGAGGTAAGGAAAATGAACAGAGGGTAGAGAAGTGACGCTGCACTGATTCACATGACACTCAAGATGTTAAGGGAGTCCACAAAGAACTCAGCAAATTGGTCATTAAATTTTTACATACTACTCAAATTAATCCAGGACGCCTAAACCTTGGTGGATTCCAACAGAATGGACAAGGCAAGGTGCGGTAGGAAGGGTGTGAGGAGGTGCATGGTAGGGACCAGAAAGACGATCTGAGAGGATGGTTGGGAAGAGAGGAACAGTGTGGGGGGGGGGAAAGGGAGGGAGGGAGAGAAAAAGAGACAGAGAGAAAAACTTGGAGGCTCAGGCTCCATAAAAGGAAAGATACACAGATGGGAAGAAAAGCCAGGAGTACCCAGGCAGGAGGCAGAACTAGAGGAACAGAGATGTGAGTTTGAGATTCTCCCTGAGGTCAGGGAGCCTGGCCTGTTTATCATTGTAGGTCCATTTCCAGACCCAGGGCCTGGCTGTTACAGTGTTTGCAGCGCCGGCTGAATTAAAACCAAGGCAACCAGAGAAGGACAACAGGGAGCTGGAGGGGGAGATACAAGGGTAAGAGATGTGCAGCGGTTCTGGCTGAAGATCAAATGCCATAAAAGGAAACATAAATAATTGCATTGGAAGGAAAGTGAATTTTGCGAGTGTCCATACTATAGAAGCCTTTTATAATATGGAAAAAAGGTAGTGTAATTTTTTAAAAAGGACTGAGCCTAGAGTTAAAAAAATAAGTGCTTTTTGGTTTTTAGTCACAAAAATAATACATGTCTGTTATAAAAAAAGTCAATGTCTTAATACAGAAAATAAAATATTAAAGTCCACCTCAATGAGCTCAGCATTTTTTCAGAGATTCTTACCTTTTCAGAGACTTCTCTCCTTCAGTTATTCCTTCCATTTCCTGCATCATTGATTTCTCCTTTTATTAATATTTTACCATCTCCACCCCCTTACAAACACATTCATGAATCTTTGAAACATATTGAGAAGAGCACGACACAAAACCTGAATTCAATCAGGAGAGACATTCCCCAAAACACCTGGCCAGTCCTCTTTAGAAGAGTCAGGCCATGAAAGGCACACAGAGATGGAGGAGCTGTCCCAGATTGGAGGAGACAACAGAGACATGATAACTCAACGTAAGGTGTTTCCTGGACTGGATCCCAGACCAGATAATGGAAGGAAACTGACTTTAATGTGATAATGACTATTATTTGCGTTTCTGAGAAACACATTATCCCTGAAACATAGTAGCTTAAAACTACTGACACTTATTATCTCACAGGATTCTGGGAAGGGCTTAGCTGGGTGGTTCTGCTTGAGGGCCTCTCACGAGGTCTCAGTCAAGCTGTCAGCTGGGGCTGCAGTCTTTGAAGACTGGATGGGCTTGGAAGATCTGCTATGCCCCAACCTGGCTGTCAGCACATGGCTTCAGTTCCTCACCGTAGAGCCCCCTCCATAGGGTTGCTCATGACATGGCTTCCCATGCAATATCTTTCATAACCCAATTTAGAAAGTGACACACTATTCCTTCTGCTGTATTCTATTGGTCATACTAATCAACTGTGGTACAATGCGGAAGAAACTACACAAGGGTGTGAATACCAGGGGAGGGGGAGAGCTCATTAGAGGTGGGCTACCACAAAGAGTACTTAACACACACTTAAAGCAAGCATCGTATTTAAGGAGAACATTAGAAACAACCCATTCAAGTGAGGGACCAATGGAATAAGACAATGATGCCCACAGCTGTTATCATCAACTCTTACACAAATGTGAAAGAAGGTTCTCTTCTCTGAGGGCTGTTTGTGGCCTCTAACACTGTTTGACCCTGACCTGCTTTTCCAGTTGAGTCCTGGCCATAGGGGACAAATAATGTTATGGATGTGACACTGGAGAGGTAGGCTCCTTTAATGAGAGGGCAGCATATAAATAATATTTCTAAAGATCCACAAATTAGAGTGTAAATAACAACACTCTAAAAGGCATAAATCAAACATATAGTGGTGGGCATCAATTCTTTTATTGAACAAAAAATCTTTATACTCTATTTTCGCATACAAAGTCATAGACACTACATTAGTTTCTTATAGCTGCTATAACAAATTACCACAAACTTGATGGCTTAAAACAGTACACATTTATTCTCTTACAGGTCTGGATGTCAGAAATCCAAAATCAGTTTCACTGGGACGCAATCAGGATGTTAACAGTGACTTACTCTCTACGGAGGCTATAGAGGAGTATCTGTTTTCTTCTTCTTTTTAAAATCATGGTAAAATATATAAAACATACAGTTTACCATTTTAACCATTTTTAAGTGTACAGTTCAATGGCATTCACATTGACATTGTTGTGCAAATATCACCACCACCCATCTCCAGAACTCTTTTCATCTTCCCAAACTGAAACTCTGTAGCACACTCCCTCCCTATACTCCACCCTCTGGCAACCACCATTCTACTTTCTGTCTACAGATTTGATTGCTCTAAGTACATTATATTATATAAGAGGAATCATATAATACTCGTCCTTTGGTGACTCGCTTATTTCACTTAGCATTAGATTCATCCATGTTTTGGCATATGTCAGAATTTCCTTCCTTAAAGGCTGAATAATATTCCATCCTATGCATATACCATTTCTTTTAATCCATTCATCCATTGATGGACACTTGGGTTACTTGCTTCTTTTGGCTGTAGAGAACAATGCTGCAATAAACATGGGTGTACAAATACCTCTTCAAGGCTCTGTTTTCAATTCTTTTGGGTATCTACCCAGAAGTAGTTGCTGGATCATCTGAGAGAATCTGTATTCCTGCCTATTTCACCTTCATCTTCATGAGCTACCCTCCTTGCACTCCTTGGCTCATGGTCCCTTCCTTCATCTTCCAAACCAGCCTTATAGCATCTTGCTTCAGTGGTGACATTTCCTCTTCTGTCTCAAATTTCCCTCTGTCTCCCCCTTATAAGCACACTTGTGATTGCATTTAAGACCACCTGGATAATCCAGGAAAATCTCCCCATCTCGAGATCTTTAATCACATGTACAAAGTCTTTTCTGCCATATAAGGTGATATTCACAGGTTCCAAAGATTAGGACCTGGATGTCCATTATTCAGCCCCACACAAGGTAATATAAAAAGTAAAAGGAATACAGAAACATCATTAAGAGAAAAGTCTATAAAATCTCACTGTCCCTAGAGATTATCACAGGAAATAGTTTGGGATACATTTGTCTAGATTTTTTCCCAGGCATACACTAACAAATGTCTTTTATTTCCTTTCCTTTTCTAAAATATCAAAAGTGGGATAACATTCTACACAGCTCAGTGACTTGTCTCTTTCATTTAATAATGTATTAAAGGAGCTCTTTATGAGTGAAAGGGATTTACTTTCATGCTACTATCTTCTTTGAAGTAAAAATGGCAACTTTTCAATAAAGCAAGTGACTTTTAGAAAAATTCTATTTGAAATAATCTTCTAGAAATGCCAATGTTAACTTTAAATCATACTAGGAAAGAGATTTTGAATCAAAATTAGGGTAGAGGTTGTATTTTGGATAAATTAAAGAAAGGGGCACTCTAGTTATAAATGGATGTAGCATGATGCATTTGAAGGCTAAATTGCATTAAGCGTGGCAGGTTAATATGACAGTCAAAGTTTCCATGGTATCAGTTTAAATTAAGCATCTGGTGGTGTTGGGGGTGGGAGAGATCAAGAGACTTGGCTTGGAATCCTGGCTCTGCCATCAACCAGATGTTACCTTAGGCAAACTGTGTCCAATTTCTGGACCTCAGTATCCTTGTCTTTGAATAAAAAGGACTGGACTGGAAGTTCTAAACTCCTTGTGATCCTCAATTCTGCAATTTCGGAAAGGTACTATTCTGGCAAGCTAGATCCGGTATTGAATACCAAACCTTTTACTAAATTGGTGTATGACCTTGAGCAAGGTAGTCAGCTCTGGTTGGGCTTCGGTTTATTCATCTGTAAAATGAGCAGACTAGACTAGAAAAGAGCTAGATTTTTTCTAGCTCTCACATTCTACGACAGTGAATTTCAAACTTGAATGTGCCTAGAATCACTTCGAGGTCTTGTTAAAATACAGAGTCAGATTGTTAGGTCTGGGGTGGAGGCTGAGTTTCTCATTTCTAGCAAATTCCCAAGTGAGGCTGATGCTGGTGTGGAGACCACGCTTTGAATAAGAAGGTATTTGGATTTTGAACTTTCAGGAAACTTTGTTAAAGACATGGAAATGGGCAAAAGAAAATACCGGGTGCCCAGTGGGTGGAGTGCTGGTTGGGAGATTATCTGATTCTATAGGGGTGTGCACCTTTGCTTGCCTTCCTACTGACCAGTTATTGCTTGGCTCTGTAAGAACAGAAGCTAAGATGTAGAATAGGGATACAGTAGTCCTCCCTTAACCACAGTTTTGCTTTTCCTTAGCTTTCTGAGGTCCTAAAATATTAAATGAAAAATTTCAGTAGTAAAAAATTCATAAGCTTTAAGTTGTGAGATATCTGAGTAGCACGATGAAATCTCATGCCATCCTGCCTGGGACATGAATCAGTGTGAATTATCGCTTTGTCCAGTGTATCTGTGTTGACTTAGTAGCTGTCTCAGTTATCAGATTGACAGATCATAAGAAGGGCGAGTACAGTATAATAAAATATTTTCAGACAAAAAGACTACTGTAATTAAACAGTATATTGTTAAAATTGTTCTATTTTATTAGTTATTGTTAGTCTCTTACTGTTCCTAATTTACAAATTAAACTTTATCATAGCTATGTATGCATAGGAAAAAACATAGTATGTATAGGGTGCAGGGGTCCACTGGGGGTCTTGGAACATATAACCTGAGGACAAGGGGTTACTACTGTAGAAACGGGATGAATTTTGTTTGGTAAGGTACAACTGATTTCAGCCCTGTAGAAAAATATGGCTCCCAAACATAACTTTTTCTTGCCCTATAGTATATCAACCAATTTTGCACAATTAGCAAACTCATCTCAGTATTCTTGATTGCCCACATATGTGTTCTTCAAAATCTCCTTTACACAGGATTTACCCTTTTGAAAATTATACTTTACCACCACAGGCCCTTTGCAATTGATTGATTGATTACAAGCAAGAAACACTTGCTAGGTGTGTGGTGGTGATGGTGGGCATTGGGATATATACAGGTGAGAAAAGTACTTTACCCCCAATCTATGCTTGGTCAGGTAATTCGCTTGTCACCTGCCTTCAGGGCTAGAAGATCACGGAATATGGAGAAAGAAGGTGACTCAGTCATCACGCGGTCCAGGGCCAATACCAGTCAAGAAGCCAAGACACCTGCCCAAGCTCAGGAGGCGGTTGTTGCCACGCTGGGATTCGAACGCCGGCGTCTGGGCTACCCCAAGGCTCTTTTCACCACCTGCCGCCTAGTTTACTCTGGGGCCACTAAACCAACGGTTCTTATACATCTGCCACAATGGTAATGATTTGAACCCCAGAAGTCTAGAGCTTTGCTGATGCTACACGCGTGGCAAACGGTGCGGCTTAAAAGCTATGCCCCGAATTGGGCGCAGGGCACAAGACCCCAGCTCAGACGCCGCCGCCCCGCCCCACGGGCTGCCGGGAGTCCGGAATTCGACCGCTCTCCCGGCTCCGCCCCCGCTTTTCTGTGTCTGTGGCGGTCGCTATCGATAAAGTTGTTGTTCTGCCAATATGGCGGCGCCCATGGTGATTGGTCCTGCTGTGCTCGCCTAAAGGTGGGAAACGAGGCATAGAGGAGCTGCAGGTCAGAGCCTATGAGCAGGTAAACCCCTGGCCGGGGCTCAGCAGAACAAGAAGCGTGGCCCGATCTTCTCTCTTCCCGGATCGAGAGGTTCGACTTGCTGAGGCAGGAAGGGAAGGTGCGGGCTGGGTTAGGTGGTCCCGGAACCTTGCAGTTTCCAAACTGGAAAGTCTCTGAGATCCAGGTCTTAAGGCTCTTTGAACCACCAACCCCATTGATAGTGCTGGACTCTTTCCCAGAAAAACGCACATGTACACATGGTTTTGTACTCAAGTCCCCTCCCCACTGTTCCCTTACCCCAATTCATCCCTGGTTCTTTGCTCCCTGGGCTGTGGACCCAGCTGAAGGTCATCCGTGACATCTCGGGAGCCCATTGCCACAACATGTTAGGGCTCGAAGGTCCTCAGAAATCATCTGTGTCTACTTCCTTATCTTACAGAGAGAGAAGATGAGGTTCCAGACAGGAAAATAGTTTGCCTGAAATTACACAGGGAATGCATAGCCGCAAAATCCAAGATATGTATTTTTTGTCACAGCACCTAGTTTCTTTAAGATGAATTTTCCCAGGTACGTTCTTGCTCTTTCTTTTGGGTGTACACAAATGCCCTCATGTGCCCCTCCCATGTGTTCTGTTTTTGTCTCCTTCACTTCTCATAGGTTTTTCTCTGTCCATATACTAGGATCATCATTTTGGGTCCAGTTCTCAGGACCCTCCTGTTCTCAAAAACCTTACCCTTAAGCCCCAAGTGAGGTTGCAGATTCTAATGAGGGGTGGAATAGTGAGGAATGATGCTTTGGAAGGATGTGGAAGAAGAGACAAGATTCCAAACATATAGGGAAGGAACTGGATGAGCTAGAGCCAAGGAAGAAAAGAGCCAAGTTGATCGTAAATGTAAGACATAAGCCACAACTTTCACATTTATTATATCCACATAGCCCTCTAAAAAAATGTCTGCCCTTTGTCAAAAACAGGCAGTGCCCATCAAGGCTTTGTTGGAGGGGTACTTGAGTGGCTAAGAGCAGGGCCTGGGAAGTAAAGGAAGGGAATAGGAAGTTCTATAATGAATCATAGACATGAGTACAAAGTATATTTTGATTTTTGTGAGTCCTCCTAGTGAATCAGAATCTGAGGGTGACCCTGGGGATCCCTAACCCAAAGGGTGTGAACTTTTCTTAAAAGTCTTGATTCACATTACCAGATTGCTCCCCAGAGAGGTGGAATCAGTTTACATCCCCACCAGCAGTTTATAAAAATGCATATTTCTTTTGATTTAAACAAATTTTTGCCAATCTGATGAGTAAACTGTTTCATTGTTGTTTTAATTTGTATTTACTTGATTTGTTGTAAAATTGATCCTTTTGATATTACCCATTTATATAATATGTCCCCTTTCCTATTTTCCTTTGCCCATTTTTAAAATTAGGTTTTTAGTGTTTCTCTTCTCATACATGAATTCAGGAGTAGAGTAACCTTTTGTCATTGCAGTTTTCATAAACCTTTTCTCTCAGCTAATTGTTTGCTTTCTAATTTTGTTCGTTATGTTTCTGATATACAGATACTTCACATTTTTAGAGTCACATTTATTAATATTTTCCTTTGTGAATTTTTCCATTGTTTTTATGCTCAGGAGAGAACATCCTGCGCCTCGTAAAGACTTATTAAATACTCACGTGTGTTTTCAGCTTTGTTTTGTTGTATTTTTAAAAAATATTCTTTAATCTGTCTGAGATTTACTCTGGTTTATGATTCGAGGTCAGGCTCTAATTTTAATTTTTCTCCCATTCATTGAATAATCTGTTGCTTTCTAATCTGCTTGTGCTTTTTTTTTTTAAACGAACTTTACTTATTTATTTTGCGACAGAGTCTGGCTCTGTCACCCCAGCTAGTGTGCAGTGGTGTCGTCATAGCTCACTGCAACCTCAAACTCCTGGGCTCGAATGATCCTCTTGCCTCAGCCTCCGGATTAGCTGGGACTACAGGCACATGCCACCATGCTGGACTAATTTTTCTATTTTTAGTAGAGACAGGGCTCTCGCTGTTACTCAGGCTGGTCTCAAACTTCTGGCCTTAAGCGATCATCCCTCCTTGACCTCCCAAAGTGCTAGGATTACAGGCATGAGCCACTGTGCCTGGCCTTAAATCAACTTTAAATTCTTTAAAATACCCAGATCTGTTTCAAGATTCTTTAGTCCATTGGTTTATTTATCCAAAGGAGAAGTTATTAGTCAGCCAGGTATTATGTAAACATTTTTAGAAAGCTTGTTCTTATTGTATAGACAGGGAGTGTTACCATGTGTTGTTTATGATTTGGTGTATAGTATAAGTAAGTTATAGAGACAGGGTTAGAATTTTAACTGAATAAATAACCATATTGCTTATATTGGTGATCTGTCTGTACTCTTTTATGTTTCATTCATCACAATGGCTAACCAGCACTGAAACCAAAAACTTTTGAAATTGCAGTTCAGGTCAATTTGTATCTTATACTTTTGTTGTTTCCCGTTGTTTCTATTTGATAGGATAGCCTAGAACACTCTCCTTATGTGTCTTTAGGCAGTGCTGTCCAGGAGAGAAACGTCAGGCATCTATCTGTGTGCCCTCTGCTAAACAGGCATTCTTTGGCTTGCAAAGGTATGGAAATGCTGACTTACCAAGAGAACCATACAGTCAATGACTCCTGTAGATAGAAACCTAAGCCCTAAAAATAAATGTAATTGCCTTAAATGTACAAAGTATATATATATTAGTCTGGTCACGTGAGATTGCTTATATTTAACCAATTTCATATAGTTCACCTTAATACCTGTAGTCACATCGAAGCTTTAAAATAGCCAAGCCTAACTAATAGGGAGATTGGTTTTTTAGATTCCACCACTAAAGAAGCAAGAGGTGTTTAGTCTGGGTGCAGTGACACACACCTGTAATCCTAGCACTCTGGGAGGCCAAGGCAGGAGAATCGCTTGAGCTCAGGAGTTAGAAACCAACCTGAGCAAGAGTGAGACTCTGTCTTTACAAAAAAATAGAAAAATTAGCTGGGCACAGTGGGTTACACCTATAGCCCCAGCTACTCAGGAGGCTGAGGCAGGAGGATTGTTGGAGCCGGGAGTTTGAGGTTGCAGTGAGGAAAAAAAAAAAGCAAGAGGTGTTTAATACAGTGGTAATTGGTATGCCAACAACTTTGGCAGACCAACTTGTAAGATGCTAACACTATGATGCCATTTTATGTGAGTGAAACCCACTTATACAAGCCTATATTGTTCTTTCCAGCAACATTTGTGATCTAGCAGGCTATACCCTATACATATGGAAAGAATTTTGAGAGCATCAAAGAATTAACACTAGTTTAGAGCTCCAGGTTTCTTTATTTGTCTCTTTTTTTAAAAAGATTTGTTTTCACTGTTTTTTCACTGTAGCACTTCTCAAATGCTATTGTGCAAGAAGGCAGAAAGTTTAGGGAATTTAGTCATAAATCTTAAGTATTTGATGAAATCTCACCTCAACCCTTTAAACAGTGAAAAAACATAAAGCTTCTTCAATGAGGTCATATTTATTTGTTTCTTATCTGCTTCCCTGCTAGTATATAAGTGCCATGGAAGAAGAGACTTTTTTTTTTTTGCTTTTGTTCACTGCTGTATCCCCAGTGCCTAGAACAGTGTATGGACCTAGCGGCACTTAATAAATATTTGGTAAGTGAATGAGGAACTAAAGAGATAAACAGTCTTCTAAATAATAGTTATTTCCTGGCTCAGACTACGGAGTATATTTAATTCACAATATGTACGAAAAATGCTCAGTCTCTCGTTCTCTGGGAGACCTGTGTTCAGGCCCCTTCTGATATTTGAGACTAAGGCTAAGCCAAGATGTGTTTGGAATTCTTCTGAGTTCTGAAGAGATGGGGCTCGAAGCCTGCTGGAGGGACCCTGGGCTGGCCTACCGGGAAGGGGAGGGAGAGGATTCCGTTGTCTTCCATGCAGCTGGTGAGGCTGTGCAGGAGCTGGCCCAGCCAGTGGTCTCCATTTGTTCCTACAGGTTTTTTGTATCTTTGGTCTTGGGAGGCACTGACCACCTTGGTATTTTCCATTAAAGAGTTTGTGTTCAGCTCAATTGAACCTCTAAAGTATGCTTTTCAGGGAAAGAAATTATTAAAAGAATAAGAGGAAAGCATGTGACTGGGCAAGGAATACCGGGCTGTGCTGAATGGAAAGATAAGCCAGGCAGAGGGTGCCAGGCAGCTCCTAAGTGTGCTTTCTGCCCTCTTTTTCAGGGCCTTCTCACCTTCTGAAGAATGGCTTCTGCTTGGCAGAGATTGGGTTTTTATGCCTCTCTTCTGAAAAGACAGCTACATGGCGGGCCAGATGTCATCAAGTGGGATAGGAAAGTAATTCCAGGAGGTATCAGAAGTATTTACAGTGCCACAGGAAAGTGGACGAAAGAGTATACATTGCAGACAAGAAAGGATGTTGAGACATGGTGGCATCAACGAATAAAAGAACAGGCCTCCAAAATTTCAGACACTGATGTGAGTATTCCGAGAGGGCAGAGAAGAGGGGCTGAGGGCTTGGACTCTGGGGTCAGACTGCCTGGGTTCAAATAAGTTATTAAGTATGTGACCTTGAACCAAATTATTGACTCTCTCTGCTTCATTTTTCTTATCTAAAATGTAGGGTGACAATAATAGTTGCGCTATTGTGAGGAGTAAAAGGATTGTGAGGGATAACTGAGATGATACAAGGGTAGTGCTTAGAAGAGTTTCTAATGTGGTGGATGTGTACATGGTAGTATTGTGCACATGAAGTGCATGGCAGACAGCACCACACCAGGCATTCTGGAGCAACGTTTACTGGGGGAAGCTCATGAAGGCAGGAGCGCTAGCAGCTGTCGGGTCCTTTGTGGTCCGTTGCATAGGGGGCAGCAAACAGGGATCTGGAGGGGTCAGATGTGAGACTCCAGGAAAGACACCTGGGCCCCTCACTGGCTGCATGTTCTGAGAAGTATCTACCCACTCCCCTGGCATGACCTTGGCCTCCAACTCTGTTCTGCCACCACAGCATCATGGGTTGGGGGATACCAGCCCCTCTCCCAGTGTGACCTGGGTTTGGGGTCCAACCTTGCAGTAGCAGCTATATGAGTTGGTGGACCCTTGGCTTCTGGTCCAGATGCACCAGCTCAGCATGTTATCTGAATTAATTGTGTTAAGTACTTGGATGTAGCTGGTTTCTGTGGAGTATGCTTTACTCCTTTTCTGGGAGGCCAGCCTGCTGGGGATCACTCTTTCGTGTGTTAACCCTTACCTCTTGATATTGGTCAAAATGACAGATGGGGGATGGGATTTGTCACATGGAACGTTTGAATCTGATCAGGGTGAAGACAGGAGTTTTACTCTTAAATTCTGACCATCCCTTTGTGATAGTTATGGTCAAATAGTACAGACCCTCTGTGTTTAATTAAAGAGATTGGGCCCAAGGCAAGCGGTTGAGTAAGTACAGCTGTGCAAGACTGCACTTCGCTGGACTTGCCTTTTCCCCATCTCCCGATTCTCACAGTCATCACCCTTGTCCTTTCTGTGAGATTAGTCATTTGAAAAACGGGCAGGGGGAGGGGAGCTATTTGTGTTAAACTGAGTGATGGTTTTGGGCATTGGTTAGAAGGAAAATCTATTGAGAGAGATACGGTATGTATTGAGAGAGATACAATATGTAACAAGTAAAATGAAATGATAAAAAGGAAGGTTTGAATGTGATGCATGGTTTTACAATGAAAGCTTGACTTTTACCTCATTATGAGGTGAAAACTGTTGTATTATATCAACATGACCAGACCAATGCATCTAGATGTCTTTTGGAAACAAACTCTAGGGAACAGTTTAATTCTGAGTGAGGAGAGTAAAATATAGCTTTTTTTCTTTTGGTTTAGATTATAATTTAGTGACTTCCAAACAGTTTGACGTTGTAGCTTATTGATTTTGTAATACCTCATTCTTCTTAGGGGTATTTTTTTTTTAAACATTAAATGGATCAAAATAAACTATGCTTTGATAATTGGGGAGATAGCATAAGGGACATGGTGTGTGATCCACCCCCTGGTGGCACTCTGTCAGGATTTGAATCAGGGAATGGCAAAGTGGAGAGAGCACTCTGTAACACCAGCTCTGCCCCAAGAAATCAGTGTGGTCCAGGTCACATCGTCTAATCTCTTGGATTCTCGGGCTCCTCGCATTGTTTATCTCACAGAATTGTTTTAAATATCAAATGAGAAAATGTGGCTGAACACATTTTACAAACTGAAGTGTTATATAAATAAAAAGTACAAGAAGATCAAAACATGCAATGTGTCATTATCAGGAACTGAAACTATGACTATATGCTGGTGGATTTTTGAAGCATTTGTAATTGATCTCACTCTGGTACTAGATACATTTGGAATCCACCCAAATGAGTTTTTCCAAATTGAATGTCTTGGCATAATCATTATTTAAAAAAAAAAACAAACACTTCCATTTAATGACCATTTTACCATGTGCCAGGTACCATCATTCCATCAATTATCTCATTTAAGCCTCAAACAACCCTGAGGACGGGTGTTATTATCCACATTTCGAGAGTCAGAAAACTGAAGCTCAGACAGAGATTTGGTAATCTGCCAAGATGCACAGCTAGCATGTAACGGAGCCAGGATCCAAAGCCAGACACGTTTGATTCCTGAGCTCATGCTTTCACCTGAAAATTTCTTTTGTCTCACCTTTGATTTACAGATAGCAAACTAAGCCCAGAAAGGCAAAGGAATTTGTCCAAGGCCTCACAGCTAGTGGCAAAGCTACTGCCAGAACTAGGGCTCTGGACTCCTATTGAGCCACTCCTTTTACGCTGCCATCCTCTAGGTCCAGCGACAACTTCAGAGCATGATCTATTACATAAAGAGTCAGAAGTCATCTTTCTTCTAAAGTCAGAAGCTGAAAAAAATAATAGGACCCACTTCTAAAGCCATTCTTTCCCCATCGCTTACAATCTTAATTTTTTTAAAGGCTTAAATTCTTATACTTTTATATAATTATGAAAATTTCCCTTTCAATCAGATTCCTGCTCAATTATAACATAAACTGTCATTCCATCTCTCCTTTCCACCCCCAGATGATAGAACTCATTTCATTGTCACAGAGGAAAATGACTTAATTCACACAGAAAAGCAAAATGCAGGGACAGGCAGTAAGCTGAATACTTTTTCTGCAGTGAACAAAAATATTCATGAATATTAAAGACTTTTGCTAATAGTACTTTTCTCTATATTTTTAATAAACTCAGGTTTGGAGCTTGGCTTAGCTAATGTATAATAAATCATTTGATTTTGCTTTTAGTTTTTTAATCTTTATTGAGCAAACATACAAAAAGGAGACACTAGTGAAGAAGCTGTATGTGGAAAATGTTTGGGACAAGATTATTAAATAAACATCACTAATCACAAGGCGATTATAAACATTAAAAGTAGTTTTATGTAAAAACTTTAAAATGAAAAACTAGAAACAGCTTATATCAAGGATTTTACTTTTACTAGCTCCCAAAGAATTCTAACAGCTGTTTTTCTTATATTTCTAAAAATTTCCAAAGAAAAGGCCATAAGCCTAATCCATTGGTAAGAAGTAGTAAAGTTTGAATAGAGTGGATGGTTTTCTTATTTCCAGTTCTGCACTGAGTAAAAAATGAGGTCTTGCACCTCCTTTGAGGGGCTTGTTCACAAGCCAAGAGGATTATCTGTCACTTGCTTTCTTAATGACAGTTACAAAGTTCCTGAGTCCCTATCGACTCCTGAATCTCATTTTCCCTCACACTCCTGAGGTTTTCCTAAGAGTTATGAATCCAAGATTTCCAATTGAAGTATGACCCATGTGTTGCTTTCCATCCCGTTTATATAAATAAATTGTAGTTGTCATTTCTGTAGTTACAGATGATTTTCTAGTTTGTGTATCTTCCAGATCCCTTATTTATTCTCTTTTTCCCTTCTTTTTCTTCAGGCGGCTTTCCTGACCACTCCTTGGTGATTTCTAGATGGTTAGCACAGAGAAAGGTTCCACTCTAGTTGTATTTTTTTTCTTGCCAATGTTAAAGGGTTTAACTTCTTTGCTGAAGGAAGGAAGATTAAGAATTTCTTGGCAAGAATCTGGTTTCTGATTTCTTCTACTCCCCTAATTACAGTTGGCTATGTCCATTATCAGTCATGCAGATACTCAGCAAAAAATATAGAAAACCATCCTCCCACACATGTACACAAAAGAAGGTTATGAACATTCTGTTTTGCGTTTGTTTTCATTACTTTGGGGGAAGCAAATTCTTAAAGAACTCTAGTAAAGTTCTAGGAAGGGAGTAAGGCCAGAAAGAGAAACACAGAAGGCAGAAATAGATAAAACAGTGATAACAGCAGAAGGTCTGACCCTCAGTGACCAAACAGAAGCAGTTCCCTGTTGTTCTTCCTTTCTTCAGAGCCCCCCTCCCTCATGGCATGAAAGGATTTAAGGCCGGGTAGGGGGAACCCTCCTCGTACCTGGACAGTTTGCTGGGGTAAACTAAAAAGTGCTTTACAGGGGTAGGTTATCAGGCTTTTAGAGCACAAAGGCCAACAAACATTTACCCAACAGCTATTAAACTCCTGCTGGGGGGGGTGGGGGTTCAGGCATTGAGAAAGAGGTGATTAAAACACAGTCCTTGCCCTTGAACAATAGGTGCCCCCAGTAAGGAGTTGATTCAATGACTACCTCCTTTTCTTTGGAGCCTTATCCCTTCATGGAACACAAACTCATGACAACATTCCCTATTTTACTGATGGAAGACCTAAGATGCCAAAAGTCAGTGACCCATTAAGGACTCATTGCCCTGTGTTCATTCTGTTCGGATACGTGTATGGTTTTCTTGTGTTTCTCATGATGAAGTTGCTTCTTTGGAAGCTGGAGAGTTATATAACCTTGGTCTGAGGCTGCCTATTTATCACCCATGGAAAACAACAACCTTCTGTCTTTTTTGCTTAAGATCTCCTCATTACCTTCCTATTTCAACTTTTTCTGTTGAGAGAGAAGCTCACAATACAGTGGGGGAAACTCAGGACCCAAACTGGTACCTTAGGATCCTGCTCTTACTGCTAAATCTAAGTCTGAATGCAGCTATAAGGAATTTAAGAAGAGCATCCATTTTTAGAGATGTCACATCTATGTGATTCAACTATTGTTTCCTTGAATTACATGGATATATGTGTTAAAGTTTCATTTGGAAAAACAGTTCTTTAAGACCTAGATAGAGGCTGTGTTAAAAGAGATGCTTTTAGAAAGGAAAAAATAAAATATATATGGGTAATTAGCACTTAGAGGTTGTTTGGCATTATTCTGGACATTCTTTAGCTTAAACCAGGGCTTTGAATTTTGGTATTTGACATTTTTAGGAACAATGTTTTTTTAAATTATTACTTTGAGTAAAATGCCAAAATATTATGTGTGCATGCAGAATTCCCAGAAAATGCTTAATAAATACTCATTGTCATTCTTTCCTAGAAATCAAAGCCCAAATTTTATGTGCTTTCCATGTTCCCTTATCCTTCTGGTAAGCTGCATATGGGCCATGTGCGTGTCTACACCATCAGCGACACCATTGCACGGTTCCAGAAGATGAAAGGGATGCAGGTAAGGAAAGATGCCTGCTAGCCCTTGTGTGCCCCACCCAGGAGAAGAATGTAGTAATATGTGTTCAAGACAAATGAAGAAAACCAACTTTAGTTACGATTAGGACATCTTTGAAGATGAACATAGAAGCTCAGAGTTTCCTAAAGCATCTAGATGAACTGGGGGGCAGCTCTGTTTTGGGTGTTGTGATGGAGGTGGGGGGGACAATTGGGCCAAAGGAGGATACAAATGTGGGTAACACTGCTGTCTTCCCAGGAGGAGCTCACTCGTAAGTAGAGAACCATATTGTGAGGGATTGAAGCCAGTAGCACAAACACAGATCATTCTGTGAGTGGCAGGTGGGGCCACAAGAAATTTTGTTCCTTTCTATTCGATGTTTTCTGAGCATGTATTTATTTTATAATGGAAAAAATAAAATTTTGTGAGAAAAAAATACTGGGGGAGTGGCAACTCTGGGGTGTTGGGAAAGGCTCCACTGAAGAGGGAATATCTGACGTGGGTCTGAAAGGACAAGATGAAATTGGCTGGGGGAGAGGAGGACAGAGGCCCTTCCCTGGCTGACGTGGGTCGGTCTCTATACCCTGTTGCCCATTGCTTCAGAGCTGCTCTTTACTCTTCAGCGACTCTCGTCTGTATGATGTGGGGGAATAATCGTAACACCTTCTTTAGCCACCTGTGGAGGCAGGCAGGCTTGAAGAGGGGCTGAGTGTGTGAACCATTGACCCAGACTGCCAGGGTTCAAATGCCAGCTCTTAACACTAGCTGTGTGACCTTTGACTAGTTAATTAATTAACCTCATCAAGACCTAGTTTCTTCTCATCTGTAAAATGGGAATAAAGTAGTACCTGCTCCATCGGCCTGTTACAAGAGTTCAAAGAGGATGACTATGAAGCACTTAGAACATCCCTAGCACATAGTATGTAATCAATAAATATTAGCAAATGCCAGGCAGTGGAAGAGAATCTACTCATACCAGTTCCCGAGAGTCGTCTGTGTACATTTCTGCCCTATCTTGTGTGTGTTAGTCATCTTGGTAGCTTGAAATCTGCCATAGTGGGAATATTTACACCATGGAAATCAACAAACCTACATCAACAAACCTACAAATCAGGGTCTTTTCCTCCAGAGAGCCAATCGTTAAACATTTACTGACACCCCACTGGCTACTGCTGCTATTAACCAGACAGGGCCTGTACAAATGATATCTTCCACCTCCCAGTTCTTTATAAAGATTTTCATTTAGAAAAGTAAGTACATCTGTTGTCATAATTGGCTTGAAAATTTATGTTGAGCTGACATTGGCAACAAGAAGTATTCCTGAAAGGGGATCAGACTGTAATGCCTCTTTGTACTTGAAGAGTTAATAACTTTATACTGTTGAAATTCAGAGATTTGTGTTCCGCTTTACAGTGGCCAAGGGTATTTGTCTCCCTGAATTTTGTCAGACGTTAGTTTCCCCAGACATTTTTTCCATTATTTCTGCTATGTTTCTTAGAAAGAGGTGGGGCAGAATGAATTGGATCTTGGCCTAAAGTACAATTCTTTGTCTGTGATTCTTCAATGAGATTTGTCTTATTTTTTAACTTATGCCAACTTATTTTGCACAATTAGTGATTGCTGGCAAATCACTGAAGATTAAGATTTTATAGCAAAACTGTACATTTATGATAGGGTGCAAGGAAGCTTGTTAGCAGAAAAGTGGTTGAGGGTGGTGTAGGTGAGATTCTAATTCCCTTGGATGGGATGAGATGTTACAGAGGAAGCTGAAGGCAGAGCCCTAGGCCCAGAGGAACTGGGACCCTTGCAGACAGCTCAGGCCCAAAAGACAAGGGGGAGTCCTTCTGTCATAACTGAAGCCCAAGGTCAGGCTGGGCACAGGAATTGGACAACCTAGATTGAACCTACCACTTTCTAGCTGAGTGACCCTGCACAGTCATTTAATGTCTCTGAACCCCACTTTCCTTGTCTTTAACATATGGATACCAATAATTTTTCCCTCACAGGGTTGTTGTGCATGTGTCTGGCACATAATAATCCCAGAAAAATTGATAGCTATAATTATTATTGATACTGATCTGATTTACTCTGAGCTGCTCAGGAAAGTGATTCATCAGCATTTGATAAATGAATCCCTGCTCTCCTCTGCCTGGATCATACTGTATAGAGCTATAGAGCTGTTCTCTGAGAAGCAGCTTGACTGCCTTTCATGGCCTGTGATTCATATTACCTATCCTGTAATGTGATTTGTGCCTTGTGTTTGAAACCTCTATTTGTTATTTGGTTTATGGTATCTTAGTCCGTGTCATCAACAGGTGCTTAGAGTTTCTTTTTGTTCTTCAGTTTCAGTTGCTCTGTTTAAGATGACAAGCCATCTTTTGGGGGTATCTGCTAGGTTCTCCTGAAATTATTTTCTTGTGAATTTTCGCAGTTCAAATTTAAGTCAGAGCATTTGAAACAGAACAACCAAATTTGGTGAAAACTTGTCTGGACATTTTTAAGTGATATGGCAAAAGAGAAATAGAAATATTAGTTTTATTATCAACAATGTGAAAGAAAGCCCGTTGCATGTCCTTGTCATTTTAAAATCCTTCCTGCCCACCATCAGGACTACTCTTGAGATTGAGTGGGATTGGACTCAGTTTGGTTTAATAATCCTTACCCTAAGGAGGGATGGAATATCTAATCTGGGACTGTCAAACAGGGTCTGACACATGTATTGATTAATTCAGTCAATAAGTAGTCATTGAGCACTAGCTTTATTCTAAGCACTGGGCTTTCTGCCGTATTAAATAGAAATGTGGAAGTCATAGGTTGAAAATCAGGCAGTAGTAGGCCTAAGAAAAATTCAGCAAACTTTGTCTTTTTCTGTAACTTGTTAATTTGTTGGTTTGCTTTGTTCTAAAATGGAGATATGTGAAGTAGTTACAAGGCACACTGGGGACAATGTCATGGGAAATAAAGAGTGGAGTGACCCAGGGAACGAATCTGCTCTCCGGGTGACTGGTGACCTCCATGGATGTGTCTCTGTCCTCTTCTTACTCAGCCTCAGCAACATGTAATACTGTGGAGCATTTTCTCCCTCCTAAAACACTCGGCTTTCTTAGCAGGAGACCCTACTGTCCAGAATTTTCTCCTGCATCTTGGCTTCTTCCTCCCAATCTATTCCACAAGTTTTTCCTGTTCCAGGGGTGGGAAACCTGCCTCAAGGCCACATGTGGCCCCCCAGATCCCCAAGTATGGCCCCTTGACCGAATCCTAACTTGAACAAATCCCTTTATTAAAAGGATTTGTTCGAAAAATTTGGATTCAGTCAAAAGGCTGCACTCAGGGATCCAGAAGGCCACATGTGACCCCAAGGCTGCAGATTCCCTTTATTCCTGTTGGCTGAGAATTTTTATCATGAATAAGTGTTGATTATTAGATGTCTTTTCTGCATCTATTGAGATGATACATGGGTTTTCTCCTTTAATCTGTTAATGTGTTATGTCATGGTGATTAATTTTTTTTGTATTAAACCAACTTTGCATTCCTGGGATAAATTCCATTTGGTCATGATGGGGCTTTTTTTCCTAATGTATATATTGCTGTATTCAATTTGCTAATATCCTGTGCAGGAGGGATATTGATCTGTAATGTTCTTTTCTTATAATGTCCTTATCTGGTTTTGGCATCAGGGTTATGTTGGCTTCATAAAACAATCTAGGAAGTATTTTCTTCCTGTTTTCTGAAAATGTCATACATTTTTGTTATTATTTCTTCCTTAAATGTTTGATAACATTCACCAATAATGGTATCTGGATCTAGAATTTTCTTTGTGGGAAGTTTTAAAATTACCATTCTGTTTCTTTAATAGCTGTAGGGCTATTCAGATCTTGTTTCTTTCTGTGTCATTTTAAGAAGTTATATTTTTCGAGGAATTTGTTCACCCTACCTCGGATTCTATTCTGGACTACATTTTCTTTTTTCTCTCACAAATTTAAACCTTTATGATTATAAACACAAAGGCAACCTCAGATGGCCAATTCTTGTGGTAGTTCTGGGTGATAAGGTTTGTCAGTCAGAACAATTAGGTTATGCTGCAGTAATAGACAGTCTTTAAATCTCAATGGCTTAAAACAACAAAAGTTTATTTCTTGCTTTTGCTACATGTCCAGCAGGAAGGCTCTGTTCAAGGCAGTCAGGATCTGGCTGATGGTGGTTCTTATCTCAGCGAGTGCCTCCCTGATTTCTGTGGCCAGGGGAAGGGGGTGTGGTGAATCCCCACTGGCTCTTAAATCTTCCACCTGCACTCACGTCACTTACACGGATGTGGCCATATCCAACCTCAGAGAGGTTAAAGAAGTGTACTCCTCCCATGTGCAAGGATGGGGAGGAGAATCAGAATGTTCACAAACAGTTCTAATGACTACCACATAAGGTGATCTGGATGACTCAGAATATTCTTATCTTGAGTAATCTTTTTTAAGATTATCATTTATGTGAAAATAAAAATTTAAAAATCATCAGGGCGAACTAGCATACCTCTCAGTTTGAGCCTGTGGGATTTGAGAAACATTGCCCAGAATATATAAAGCTGTCACCGTCAAGTTTGGCATCCACCCATGCTTTGTAAGCCTTTCTGCATGTGGCAGTGATTCTTAAACATTAGGGTGTGTAATGATCCCCCAGGGAGTTTGCTAAAAAGGCAGATTATCATTCAGTCCTGAGTGAGGCTCAGGAATCTGCATTTTAAGTAGACATTCCAGGTAGTTCTGACGCAAGTGCTCCTCCAGGTTTGGCACTTAGATGACTGGGAAGGGGTGCTCTACAGAGCCAAATGACGTGGTTCTCTAGGTTCAAAACAGATCACATTGAAATGAGAAGAAAGCACCTGATCAGAGCATGGACACACACATAGGTTAGATGTGGACTGTGTAAGTGGTGTGGCGGGTGGTTTAGGTGGGACGTCAATCAGGAATCAATTGCCAAAAAAATGACAGTACTTGATCTACCCACCTCATGGATTTGTTATGTGAGATGATCACTGAGAAAACCCTCCAAAAACTATAGTGCAGTTTTCAAGTGTAATCCAATTAATAGTAGTAATAATAAGGGAGTCCTGAGGTTTGGATGTTTGAGCAGGGGCCATTTGAAAGCCAGAGCTTAATCTCTTTCAGTAGTCAGAAAAGGCTACATTGCCAATCAGTTTCTTCTTAAACTCATAAAATGTCTGATGACATATTTAAAGCTTAGCTCCATATGGTGATTTTGTTGTGTTTTCATATGTTGTATGCACAGATGGTTGGAAAATAAAATTGCCCACCCCCCCACCTCAGCTAGTCTCCCCAGCACCTTCTGGTCCAGAAGCCGGGTGATAAAAGCGTCAAAGTGCCAAGTCCCCCCTTCACAGAGTTGGGCTTGGACTAATTTGTCTCAGGCAAAAAGCCACCAGGCATTGCCCAAGTAGAGTTTTCTGCTTGGGCCTTTTTGCTATTCACTGCGGAGGAGGAGGAAAATTGAGGCTATGTGTCTGGCAGTCGCATAATCATAATATAATTATCCACAAATATCGGGAAGCAAGGGAAGTTCTTAGCAAGTACACGATAATATATGTTCCATCAGTTTTTAGTTTGCCAGTCAACAAGTGTTTATGAAGTGCCTAGAGAGTGCATAGCGTGGCATTTAGTTCAAATTTTCAAATCTCTGTAGGATTCAAATGTCGGTAGTGGATATCCAGGGCTTATCCTCTCAGATGTAATTCGACAGGGAGAATGAATTGCTGGTCCAGTGTCTTGATTGGAAACTGGCTGATTTACCTGCCTGTCTCCCCACGTTCCCAGAGGAGGTCTGCTGCTTTGGGCCTAGGCACTGTCATTTGTTTTTTTTAATCTGAAGTGTTCGCTTGATTTTTATCCCCAATCTGTAATAATGGTGGGTTATTACACTTGCTAAACAAAATTAAATATTGTGTTTCTCATTTCTTGGAAATAAAAAGTATTGAATCTACTCCAAAGACAGCACGACACTCTCTGAAAATAGTTTTTTGAGAAGCGGTAACCATGGTTGCTCTCAATTAGAAGCTGAATTGGTTTCAAATATAAAGTTTTGTTTTATGATGAAAGGAGAGAAAGCTGGTCATCCCTGGAGAACTGGCTGGCCCTTTTGTAGTAACAGTTGCACTACTTCTCTCTCCATGGGGAAAGCAGATGACCAGCTGCCTGGCTTCCTTCCCTTCTGTCTCCAAACCCTTAACTCTACTTGGTCTTACTTCTTGTGTTGGAGGCACAAGTGTCCCTTCTTAAAAAATGAAGTATTTTTAAATTGTACATAAAACTCCATAGTTCCGCTTTTAAGAAAAAGAAGTACAACATAGATAAGACTGGAGTCCCCTTTGACCACCCCTTCCCTGCCAGGCCATTCCAGGCAGTAACCCCTGGCATTTTCCAGGGTATGTCCGCCTAGAGCCTTGTCTGTGTGTTGTCATATGGAACTGTGTTCTCTCCTGCATCCCTCTCTCCTAGTCTGTTGCCTTCCATCCCGCCTGCAGACCCTGAGACACCAGGGCTCAGCCTGGAGGAGGGCGGGAGGCCCTGCCAGGTCATGCCATGGCCATGTGACTGTCCACACCAGAGGCCGGCCAAGCCCCAGCTCCCAGGCCTCACCTCCCGATCAGGTCTCTGATCCCTGCGTTTGCCCCTCATCAATAATTCCTGGTCATCTATCTTAATAGCTGGCCCTGACTCCTCTTTGAGATCTCACATTGAGGTAGGTTATGCTGCCCTACTAGTGTTCTTGTGCTGGTCCTTGGCCAATTTGCTACCGGCTCCATCCCTGCTTAGCTTTGTATGGCAGAAGAGTCGACCCCTGCAGGGCTTGCATGCTTTCCCAAACTGGCCTCATGCTGGTTTTGAACAACAGGAAATCCTGGTAAGATTGGAGGGCAGGAGGATGGGGTAAGCCTGGGAATTTCTCTCTCTCTGCCCCGGTGGTGTCTTCTCCTCTAATCTAGTTCCTTCTGGGCAGACCAGCTTGTTTGAGCTTCTGCAGCTGAGGTCGGCCTTTGTGCTCTGCTTCCTCACCATGTCTCTTTAGTCTAGAGATCATGGTGATGTCCTGCCCTTCCAAATTTCTGTGTGGATTCACTGTCCCTTTGCCTTCTCACTCCATTTTAAATACATAGAATGTTTGTTCTAAGAACCAGGTAGAAATGATGGTTTTTTGGACTCTGGAAATTTATTTTATGGATTTCCAAATTCTAGCTACTAGACCTTTTTCTTGATTCGGTCTCTGAATATTTTTATATTCATTATTTTAAAATTATCGTGAGTAGTCTCTGCCCTCTGTGTGATATCACATTCCTGTTTTTCCAGATTGATATGATATATATCTCAAAGTATATTTTTAATAGATATAAAAAAATATCAAAGGCCGGGCGTGGTGGCTCATGCCTGTAATCCTAGCACTCTGGGAGGCCGAGGCGGGTGGATCGCTCAAGGTCAGGAGTTCGAGACCAGCCTGAGCAAGAGCAAGACCCTGTCTCTACTAAAAAAAGAAAGAAATGATCTGGACAACTAAAAATACATATATAAAAATTAGCCGGACATGGTGGTGCATGCCTGTAGTCCCAGCTACTCGGGAGGCTGAGGCAGAAGGATCGCTTGAGCCCAGGAGTTTGAGGTTGCTGTGAGCTAGCCTGACACCACGGCACTCTAGCCTGGGCAACAGAGTGAGACTCTGTCTCAAAAAAAAAAAAAAAAAAAAATCAAATACCTGGAAAAAGTATTCTGAAGCTGCAGAAAGCACTCATATCCAAGAAGAGATAATGTCTGGGCAATTAAGAGGTCTCAGGTGGGCCCTAGCATGTAAATTCAGATGCTGACTTTTTTCTTTAGGGTAGATTGCTTAGTTAGCACTTGTGAGCTGTAGGTTCAGTTACTTTTTCAACTATGGAAAAATTAAAAAACAAGTTATGGTAATAGAAAAAAAGGAATTGGAATTTTAAAACCTCAAACAAGAGTTTAGGGTTCTTCTGGTCTTGGCTGTAGAGAAATCAAGGGCAAGAAAGTGCGCCCTATACCTAGCATGGAGGTATTTAATCTGAACGATGCGTAAGAGACCAAGACATGAACGATGCTGGAAGCATCTGATAAATGGACCATAACAGCTTGCCCAAAAAACAGAATCTGCTGCCTGAGGGAAAGAGATAAGCTTTAGTATTTTGTAATCCTGTTTTAGGTCTTCACTTCATTTCCCTCTTGACTGTAGTGAATCATCTTATAGCACAAGAATGAGCTCTGTGCTTGGTCATTGGGAAACCCCGGGCATAGGGACAATGGGACCCTTTTCCTGTTTCATAGAAACTGGGCTGACAGAGATGTTTATTCCAGTGATCTGGCCCATGGTAGAAAGAAGTATTCTGACTTCGAGATGTCAGAAGGCCTTCCCACAGTCTGTATTCTGTTCTTCTTTCTAGGGCAGGCGTTTGGTTTTTTGTCAATTTTTGGTAAGAATATGAAATATTAAGAAACTTTAGGATTTTCTTAACTTTACTTTCATAGACAGCTTAGATAACATGTGAACTAAGAATATCTTTTCATGTTGATTCCATCTGAAAACAAAAATAGAAAGGAATAAGTATATTATGTAAATCCAGATGGGTGTTTTGTGACAGTGTCTGTATTGACTTTATTAAAAATATGGCCAGCAGCTAACAGAATGTTAATAGGCAGAAACATTGAATCAGTGCCACTTTGGCAGTTCTGACAAAGAAACCAAGAGGTAATTAAGTTTTCCCCTTTCTTGTGGAACAGTTACACAACAGTTACATTATTCTGCCAATGAAGCAGCCCTAGGAGAATTTAAAGCACAGCTGGAAGCTGAATTCAGGTGTTGTCCATAGAAGTATTGTAAAACTTTCTAGTTATCCAGCACATATACCCTGCACTGGATTTTTTTTTGGCTCTTGAAAATTAAAAAGAAAAAGAGAGAAAGACTTGTGCAGCTTAACAGTGAATACATGAGAATGTTTGTTATCTGTGGATCAAGCAATATTCAAGAGAAAGCTGCATCCTTAAAGGATGTTTGTTTTAGTCAGGATTTTTGGCTACCAGGGGCTGAAACCCAGCTGAGACCAGCTTAAGCAAAAAGGGAGGTTTTGTTTGTTTTTACAGATCCTAAATTTCATAGATCCCAAAACTCACAGAAGCCAAGGAAATGTTGCAGGAGCCAGGCCCATGGGGCATTGAGAGGAGGTCCTTGGAGCACATCGGTTTGCCCAGTCTCTCCCCATTTCCTGTTTCTGCTTCCCTCTACATGCCAGCTTTATTTTCTCTGACATTGCCACAAAGTGGGGGTCAGAGCCACCCAAAGCCCTTATGGCTCCTGACCAAGGAGAAAAGAGAGTCCCATACCCCTCAGCACCCTGCCCAGCTCCAGATAAGACTGGAGCTGTCTGGATAAGGATTCAGACACACGCCTCCCTCTGGAGCCAGCTGGGATGGGTTTTTAAGATTGGTGGTCCTCACCAGCACCATGTGAAGTTGGAGGAGGAACAGTTTCCTAGAAGAGGAAAATGCTGTTGGGAAGGATGAAACACTTTGGGTCTGCCACATTTAGAAAGAGGAAAAGAGACCTCAGTTCTCAACTGGATTGGGATATGTCTAGTCAGGTTCCTAAACTGCACAGAATAGATATACGCAGGAAATGTTAGAATTTTTAGAAAAGATATGCATGCACACACACATACTTCCATATTTTGTACATACGTCCATGATATAATGTTAAATGAAAAAAAGCAGGTCCTAAAATAGCTTGTATAATAGGTTCTATTTTCATAAAAAATAAGCAAGCTCCTATATATGTGTACATGTGTTTGTATGTATGTGTTTGAGTGAGGAGACAGGTGTGGAAGGAAATGAAGGCTGGTGTTACTGGTTACATCACTGACGAGTAGTAGCTGGGGGTGATGATCAGTTTTGCCTTTATCGTATTATTTCACTTGTTAAATAAAGCTTGCATTGTGTTCATAATTTGAAAAACATCAAAGAAAAAAGAAAAGGAGCCTGTTCAAACTGACCTCAGGAGGCATGAGGATTTGGGACTTGAAGGTAGTAGCTTGGGAGCCATGATTTCCAAGCCTGAAAATCCAGAGTTTTCCAAACTTCCCAGATTCCCAAGACTGGGAAATACTGCACAGGATGTAGCAAACCAGCCTCACCGGGAGCAACAAAAAGCTCGAGAGATCTGCAGCACTGTTTGTTCACTAAGTGTATATCCCTTCCAGAAAGCAGATGTGAGTGGGTCAGATCTACCACCACCTTCAATATGGCAAAATCTACTGGGAGGCAGAATCCTTGCCTAGGGCAGTTAGAGGCAAGCCTCTTCCTGCCCTGGGCATAGATGGCTGCCTTCTGCTGGTGGACTGCCCTGGTCCAACCAGCTGTGCCTAGAACAGCTGGGCTGCTTTTAATCAAAGCATCTGATGTGGACCTTTAATTATGGGAAAGAAGAACGGTTGGCTCCTTTTACTGAGAAGAGGGCCAAGTACTTGATGGGTCCTTTGAACCTGCATGGTCTGTTCAGTTGGGTAAGAACTTTCAGTACCTGGCACCAGCCTTCCACAGAGGCTTGTCATAAGTA
>RJWJ010015244.1:0-36515 GCA_004363605.1 Indri indri | reverse complement strand
CAACTATCACTTTTTGCTGAAACCAGTGACAACTGATGGCCTGATAGGCTAAGTCACACACACTCCTTTTTTTCCTCAATAAAACAATATATGTTTATTACAGATATATAAAAAGATTAAAATAATTCTTTATCCCATCACTTAGAGATATTTGCTGTTAATATTTTGGTGTATTGCATATCCTGCAAGACTTTTTTCTATAACTATGACTATATATTTTCTTGACTATAATATACAGATGGTCCCTGACTTACAATGGTTCAACTTACGATTTTTTGACTTTACGATGGTGCAAAAGTGATATGCATTCAGTAGAAACCGTACTTTGAGTACCCATTCAAGTTCTGTTTTTCAATTTCAGTACAGTATTCAACAAATTGGGCATGAGATACTAAACACTTTATTATAAAATAGGCTTTGTATTAGATGATTTTTGCCTAACTGTAAGTGTTCTTAGCATGTATAAGGTAGGCTAGGCTAAGCTATGATGTTCAGTAGGTTAGTTGTATTAAATGCATTTTTGACTTACGATATTTTCAATTTCTTATGGGTTTATTGGACGTAATGCCATCATAAGTCAAGGTCTAGCTGTATATTATAAAATTAAGAAGTGCTTTATTTTTTAATTTTATGCACAAAAATACCACCAATGCCATAGAAGGACATATTATACCAAAAGAAGTGAGTTCAGACATGTCCTTAAATACCAGTTTTTTAAAACAGAGACCATACAAGAGAAGCATTTAGATTTGTGTTTTGTATTCCTGAAAGGAAATCACCAACAAATTTTTATCCAAGATCTTATTTATAAACTGAGACTGGGGATACATTATTAATTTTTTTCCTATATTTTCAAATGGTACTGGTGATTATATACTCATCAGTAGATAACTTTTGTTTAAAGAGGCTTTAGAGGAATGAGAGAAGAAGGGCCTTAAGCATTAGCATACATGTAGTGGCACAGGCTTGTAAATATAGTTCATTATATTAATAATTATCTAATTATATTGTAATAATAAAGCTGGACATTTTAAGAAATGTTAACAATTGCAGCTCTCACCTTTGGTAGCATTCTTTCAAGTAATGATCTTCATCAGTTGAAAAAAACATTTTTGTTTTTTATCTCACCTCTGTAGATGTTTTTATACAGTGTCCCGGAAAGAAGCAACTGAGATGCTTGAGAAGAACCCTTCCCTGGGAAACATGATCCTGAGGCCTGGTAGTGACAGTAGAAACTACTCTATCACTGTCCGGCAGGAGACAGAGTATGTTTGATTTTCAAATGTATGGAATTGTTGTTAAAGGCATAATATCACTTTAGATAGCAAAGTCATACAAGTTCAGATCATTACCTGCTATGTGTTTTATTAGGGCTAAAATATGAACACAAGAGTAGGGAGGGAATGTTCCAAAAGCAATGCTAAAGACTGAACCAACACTGATATTTGCAGTAGGGAATAAGAAGAATGACCACATACATACTTTGGTCCTGGATACAGTTGTACTCTTCATTCAATTCAACAAATATTTATTGAGCAGCTACTATGTGCCAAGCAACAGCCTAGGCATTGAGGATACAGTAGTGCAAAAAACAACATCCCTGGCTTCAGTGAGTTTACCTTCTTGTCAGGAAACATAGATTGTAAATAAATACATAATTTAAAATATCATATATATGATGATAAGATCTGTCAAGTAAAATTAAGCAGGGCGAGAGAGACGGAAACCCTCAGAGGTGATACAGAGAGCAAATTTTTGTGGTTGCTATTGTTTTAACATAGAGTGGTCAGGGAAGGCCTACTTTATTAACTGATATTTAAACAGAGACCTGAAGGAAGGGAAGGAACAAACCATGCCAACATCTGGGGTAAAAGCGGTCCAGGCAGCAAGCGCATATGCCCTGAGGCAGAATGCTTGGCTTGTTCAAGAAACAGAAAGAGGACACTGTGACCGCAGTGGAGTGACCAGGAGAAAAGTGGTGGGAGTTGAGAGTCCGGAAGTAGGGTAGGAGCAGATCACTCAAAGTCCTGGAGGTCATTGTAGGGACAAACGTTTTACTCTGAATGACATGAGAGGACACTGGACTGTCGACATAATCTAATTTATTTATAAAAAGGGCCGCTGGCCACTTAGAAGCCTCTTGTCAAGGTTAAAAATTTCCTTCGGGTAAAATGTTTTACCTTTGATAAAGTCAGTAGCACTTACATGCAAAAGTTGGTTTTTCTCTGTAATTACGGTGGTTGGATTTTTTTAAGGACCCCTCCAGCTTTCAGAGTCTATGTAAACTTGCATTTCCATAGAGACCCCGGCTTCGTTAACACTTTCACAACAGATAATATAATTAAAATATAGAAGTTTGTCCTATATGAAAATATTTGATAAACGATTATCTTTAATATAAAAGCATAGACAGAACTTTGATTCTTGAATTTGCTATTATCTGTGGGGATAATATTATTCTATTAACTTTTTTACTATACTGTGTCTATCAAGGAATCTACCAAACCATCCCATAAATATCTATAATTCTAAATAGATTCAATATGAAGACATTGATGCTGAATAAAGGCAGTAAAAATAAAATACTCACTTGCAGGACAAAATTTAAATTATGGCATTCTGCATTGCTAGCATGACCCAGGGACTAATGAGCTTCATTCACTTACCAATTACTCTGTATAAACAGACACTTGTCTTTGTACATTAGCCACGAGCACCGAACAGACTGCAAGAGTGTTGAATGGTAAATCAGGTCATGCTTCTGCGTGTAAGAAAATGTGTGCATGTGTGTCTGTTTTTATTCTATGAGGAATAGTGCTTTTTGCTACAGATGTGGTTTGTGACCAAACGCAGTGAAGTTCTATACTTAGGATATGAATTTAATGTCGCACTTTTTACTTGTATTTTTATTTTTTTAATCTATATTTATCTCCAACTCTTGGCCTCAACTGATCCTCTCACTTTAGCTGGAAAATCCCAGCTGGGTTACAGGTGTGAACCACCATACCCAGCAAGCTGTATTTTAAACTCATAAAAGAGTCTGGCAAAGGAGTTCATATCAAAGTTGCATAATTCTAATTTTAGTGAGCTCACTTTCAGTTTGAATTCATATGGAAATTCATGCTTTTGTCAGCTGATGGTCATAAAAACTTATAACATTTCATAAAACTATCACCTTCCCTCACAAAAGTTCACATTTGGAAAGCAAGAAGTGAGGTAGAATGGTCAAACTGAAGCATTCTAACACTGGAGTCAGTATGCGCTTATTTAGGCTTTGGGGAATATTTTATCCTGGGAAGTGGCTAAGAAAAATGTTAATTGGGCCAGGCGCGGTGGCTCACGCCTGTAATCCTAGCACTCTGGGAGGCAGAGACGGGTGGATTGCTCAAGGTCAGGAGTTCGAGACCAGCCTGAACAAGAGTGAGACCCCGTCTCTACTAAAAAGATTGAAAGAAATGATCTGGACAACTAAAAATATACATATATATAGAAAAAATTAGCCAGGCATGGTGGTGCATGCCTGTAGTCCCAGCTACCTGGGAGGCTGAGGCAGGAGGATCGCTTGAGCCCAGGAGTTTGAGGTTGCTGTGAGCTAGGCTGACGCCACGGCACTCTAGCCTGGGCAACAGAGCCAGACTCTGTCTCAGGAAAAAAAAAAAAAAAAAAAATGTTAATTGTATTGCACAAATTTTCCTCACAAGCCAAATACATGTATGATGTTGGGGATTCTTATATGTGTTCTCTTAATGCCTCAAAACATGCCTTTTAGAATGTATGCATTTATTAATAACATCTTCTATCTAACAGGTCACTTATTTTTAAAGGGTAGCAATTGTAGAGTGTATTAGAATTTCATCTTGTTATACTGTAGAGCTTAATGCACAGAATTTGGTAGAAACCTAGGCTATTAAAAAAACCTGTGTTTCCCACAGAATCAATTCATTCTATTACCAGTTATAGGAGAAATGTTCAGCCAGCAAGCTAGATGAGCGTATCTGGCAAAACACTGGCTGAAAAGGACGAGTTGGTTTACAAAGCAGAACTTAAAAATAAAATTACCTCCATCTATTAACAGAGCAGCTGTGGGAGGGAAGGCTGCTGTTACCAGGAATAAACAAAAGTCATTTCAATGCCACGTCATCAGGTGACTCCTCTCTTGGTGTAGAATATCATCCGCTTTTACCCAGCCCAGTGGTGTGTAAATGCCTAAGACATAAAGCCAGTCTTATGACAAACTTTATGCTTTGGTTTTGTTTTCTCGAAGTTCTTATGACTAGGTGCCAAGCTAATAGTAAGACACTTTGGAAAGCCATTTTCTAAGGAGGCAATAGAAATTATTTACCTAAAATTCATTCATTTCTTTGCAAAAATTGAGGTCAGAAACTAAGAACAAGTACTTATAACCACATTAAAGGCCATACATTAAAAAAAAAAAAAAAAGAAAGAAAGAAAACAAAACTGGCTACTTCTTTTTTGAGGTCATAATCAAGAAACCTTAATATAGCAAATTTTATCAGTCTTGCTTTTTTCATCTCTATTTCTTTGGAAAAGCAAAACAAAACAAAATATTAAAGAAAAACAAAAGGTCTAATATGAGAGTCAAAACTTAAGCAACTTCAATGGAACTTTTTTCCTGCATCACTTTCTGTTTCAGAATTTAGTCCCCTTAATCAAAAGTTCCAAGACCTTTGCCACTTTTCTTCCCACAGCTTTGCCATACATGCTGATGATGATGATATCAATCACGACAATCATTGTTCCCTCTTACAGGTTTGTGGGCCCTGTGTTGAGTGTTAACAAACATTTCCTTCAGGCAGAACAAAAATTTTGAGACAGTAGTATTTTTCATGTTTTACAAATAAAGAGTGTGAGACTCACAGAAACTGCTCAATTAAAACAATAAATTTTAAAAGTAGTAAGAAATAGTTATACATTACTGAGTGCTTAAATGTGTCAGATGCTGTACTAAGAGCTTTGGAAACATTAACTCAATGACCCTGTGAAGCAAGGCATCACCATGTCCATTTTATAGATGAAGAAATGGAGGCTCAGAGAACACACATGAGAGAACCAGAATTTTGTTTTTGTAATTTCTTTAAAATTTTTTATTTTCAATTATTATGGGTACATAATAGTTGTATATATTTATAGGGTACGTGTGATATTTTGATAGACATAAAATGTGAATTAATCAAATCAGGGTAATTGGGTATCCATCATTCAGGCATTTAACATTTCTTTGTGTTACATTTAAATTTCACTCTTTTATTTTAAAGTATACCCTAACGTATTGTTGATTATAGTCACTTTGTTGTGCTATCAAATATTGTTCATTCTATCTAACTATCTAACTATATTTTTTCACCCATTAACCATCCCCACTTTATGCCTCTCTCCCCTCTACCCTTCCCAGCCCCTGGTAACCATCATTCTACTCTCTGTCTCCATGAGATCAATTGTTTTTTAATATTTAGCTCCCATATATAAGAACATACAAGGTTTGTCTTTCTATGCTTGGCTTATTTCACTGAACATAGTGTTCTCCAGTTCCATCCACGTTGTTGTAAATGGCAAAATTTCATTCCTTTTTGTGGCTATGTAATATACCATTGTGTATATGTACCACAATTTCTTTATCCATTCATCTGTTGATGGACACTTAGGTTGGTTCCGTATCTTGGCTATTGTGAATAGTGCTGCAATAAACATAGGAGTGTAGGTATCTTTTTAATATACTGAATTCCCCTTCTTTGAATATATACCCAGCAGTGAGATTTCTGGGTCTTTATGTAGTTCTTAGTTTTTTGAGGAACCTCCATACTGTTCTCCATAGTGGTTACACCAATTTCCATTCCCATCAGTGGTGCATGAGGAGGGTTCCCCTTTCTCCACATCCTTGTTAGTGTTCGTTATTGCCTATCTTTTTGATAAAAGCCTTTTTTTTTAACTGTGGTAAGATGATATCTTATTGGAGTTTTGATTTGCATTTCTCCGATGACAAATGATGTTGAGCATTTTTGCATGTACCTGCTGGCCATTTGTATGTCTTCTTTTGAGTAATGTCTATTCAGATCCTTTGCCTATTTTTAAATCAGATTATTTGAATTTTTCCTATCCAGTTGTTGGAACTCCTTATATATACTAGTTACTAATTAATCCCTTGTTAGATGGATGGTTTGCCAATATTTTCTCCCATTATGTGGGTTGTTTCTTCACTTGGTTGATTGTTTCCTGTGCAGAAGCTTTTTAGCTTGATGTGATTCCATTTCTCCAATTTTGCTTTGGTTGTCTGTGCTTAGGGATATTACTCCAGACCAATGTCCTGAAGTGTTCCCCCAATGTTTTCTTTTAGTAGTTTCATAGTTTCAAGTCTTAGATTTAAGTCTTTAATCCATCTTGATTTGATTTTTGAATATGGTGAGAGTTAAGGGTCTAATAATCTTCTACATATGGATTTCCAGTTTTCCCAGCACCATTTATCGAAGAGACTGTCCTTTCCCCACTGTATCAAAACCAGAATTTGAAACAAATTTTTTTTTAATCAGTCTTCCAAAGAATAGCAACCATTTATTTCATAGGAATATAGGAATTCTAATTGAAATTGGAGAATTTTCAAAACTTAACTGTCTGATTACAAAGATCTTTTCATGATAGAGGCAAAGGTAAAGCCAGAGTCAACCACTCCAAAAGGGTAGTTTTAAGGCTTCCTCTGTCCAATAATATTTCCTTCACCCGTCTATAACAGACTCCTGAAGTTTCAGCATTAAGGAATACTTTTAAAAGGGGAAAGTGTTGGTTAGGTTTTACCCCATGTTTTGAAAGTAGGCCACTGAAATTAATTCATTAGCTGTTTTCCAATGTGATATATAATTAAGAAGAGATTTGAATATAATGGTGGATGAGGAAAAAGTCCCCTGAATAGAAGACTTCGGTGTAGTTCAGTCCTAGAGGAATGTGAACTGGAAATGAAGGGAGAAGTGATAAAAAAAAAAAAAAAAAAAAAAAAAAAGGTGGAAAAGGCCCTGTAGTCGAGATTAACCTGATGAACAATTTTGCTTTAGCTTCTCTACACAGAACAAAAGTTGAATTAGTTTGTTGTTCAAGCGAATGACAATGTGATAAATGCTATTAACTTGCCAACATTAGAAAAAGTTTTGGTCCTAACACTCTTGCCATATGAATCAAGGGAATTCAACACAAACATCCTCTTGTTCAAAACTAACTGTCATGGACACTGACTTATGATCTCAATATAAATTCATTTAGTCCTAGCAGATAGCACTGGGAGGTGGGCTCCTAATATTATATTTTTAAATTCAGTTTCATAAATATTTATTGTGTATCTAATGCTGGAATACAAAGAATAGAATATGCTTCTTGTTCATAAGCAGTTCATAATCAATAAAATACCATGTGTTTAGAGTGGTAATAATTTTTTTTTTTTGGGGGAGACAGAGTTCTTGCTCTGTTGCCCGGGCTAGAATGCCAGCCTAGCTCACAGCAACCTCAGAGACTCCTGGGCTCAAGCAATCCTTCTGCCTCAGCCTCCCAAGTAGCTGGGACTACAAGCATGTATCACCATGCCTGGCTAATTTATATATATATATATATGTATATACATATTTAGTTGTCCAGATCATTTCTTTCTATTTTTTAGTAGAGACGGGGTCTCAAACTCCTGACCTTGGGCGATCCACCTGCCTCGGCCTCCCAGAGTGCTAGGATTACGGGCATGAGCCACCGTGCCCGGCCTAGAGTGGTAATAATTTAGAATGCTTTGTAACTGTACAAGAAGAAGACATTAAGATTCATGTACTGTACTTACATTCCCATCTGTGTGTTCTTATAGTGCCTAACACCTAGAATTTTCTGTATCTCTAAGTCATCCGTGAAGTTAGCAGATATCCAGAGTGATATATGAGCTATCAGGAACAGCTCTTGAGGTCTTGCTGGTTGGATCAGTGATGAGGTAGAGTAGAAAGCAATTTGCTTTCAATAATTCTTTCCACTTCTCTTTTAATATAGAGAATATATATTTGATTTATATATGCTTACACAGGATTTTATAATGCTGTCTACTTTGTAAGTTACCAACATTTAAAGAAATTATTTCTACCTAAAAGATTTTCAGTTCCTTTTTCTCTAGTTATTCTTTTTCATTCATCCACTCAATGATGCAGATTTCCTATATCCTAGTGTATAAGCCCCCAAAAGGGACATAGCAAACCATGTAGATAGAACAACAAAACCACCAGGGATTTTTTGCCAACCAAACTATAGTCATGGGAACACAGGTTTACTATACAGGTGATATTTTATACTTACTTTAGTTTGCATTGTCCTAATCCTACAATCAAATGGAGATTAACCATTTTTTTCATTTTAGCATGCTGAGAATCAAGCACTACAAAGTGATGAGTGTAGGAAAAAACTACACTATTGAACTGGAAAAACCTGTAAGTAGCTATTTCTTTGTTGATGAAATTTCTCTCGATTCCTCCCAAACCTGCCTTATAGAATACAAAGAAAGACGGAAAAGCAGACTTCTTTCCCAGGGACCTAGTACTGGCAAAAAATAGCCAAGTTAAGGAGCCCTGAGGGTGGCAGATATACAGGTGAGAAGTGAGATCCCAGAACAGGTAGGTGGGTAAGACAGAATAAAAGACAATATGTTTCTAAAAATTCTTTTCACTTTTCTTTGCAAGTCTTTATCAAAATAATTATTTCAGGGAGAGAAAGATATATTTGTTAAACATGCTTTACATCCTCCAGTTACAATGTGTGTATTTGAACGTGTTTATTTCTAATAGGAGGAAATCTGTGAATTCCTAGTCCACTAATACCTCCCATGCAGAAGGTCAGAAATCCCCTCTTAATAGAAACATACCAGTGAAGAAGGGGTTTCTTCTTTGTCTTCAAGTCCTCTCCCACCCTAGCTGACTTACTGTGGGCTAATGATATAACTAACAGATACCATGTTAGGCACAGAGCTAAGCACTTTACATATCTTATCTAATTTAACCATTACTATTACTCTGAGGTAGATATTGTGATGCCTTTTATCCAGGTTAGAAAACTGGTATTTACACTGGTCTCCACCGATGAGAAAGTGGTGATGTGGCCTGCATTCCAGGGTGCTGAAAAAAGGGAACGTAATGCTGTGATTTTAGGCTGCATAATGGGAAGATTGGGCCAGGAAAGATGTCTCTGAATATCACTTATATATAAGAACTGGGGGGTCTTAAAGATATTTTTATTTCTCTAAAATTGAGCTCCTAGTTCCTCTGCTTCTCTAGGTTTACTGTGTAGATTAAATTTAAAAAAGGGATAATGTGGTCAAATTTCTCATATTTTGAACATAGCCCTTAGAAAGCAAGGCAGCTGCTGATTCATACTGCCCACTTATACCTTTGACATAAATGCTTCCCAGAGCTTCTCAGTTCTCAGATCCATGCCTAACCAGACTTTTTTTTTTTTTTTTTTGAGACAAGAGTCTTGCTCTATCGTTCTGGTTAGAGTGCAGTGAAATCATCATAGGTCACTGCAACCTCAAACTCCTGGGCTTAAAGTGATCCTCCTGCCTCCCGAGTAGCTGGGCCTACCACCATGCTCAACTACTTTTAAAAATATTTTTGTAGAGATGAGGTCTCACTATTGTCCAGGCTGTTCTCGAACTCCTGGCCTCAAGTGATCCTCCAACCTCAGCCTCCCGAAGTGCTAGGCTTACAGGTGTGAGCCACCACGCCCAGCTCTGACTAGACTTTTTAAATAAAGTTCTAATGAAGGAGGCAAAGAACTAGATTGCTAGAGAATAATCCAAGTAAACAAGTAACTAGAAGCCACGCTCAGGAAAGAATAATGTGTCTTTGCAACTAGTGAACTGGGGCTCATTTCTGTCATTGGCCCATGTAGTCCACAGTGTAAGGAAAACTAACAGTCTAGATTATCCTTTCACCTTTCACCCTCCCCAACCCTATCCCTCAACTCCTCAATCAGGTTGTATTTTTGTTGTTTTTAATTTTTTTTTAAGAGACAGGGGCCTCGCTATGTTGCCCAGGCTGGAGTGCAGTGGCTATTCACAAGTGTGATTATAGCACACTATATCCTCAAACCCCTGGGCTCAAGTGATCCTCCTGCCTCAGCTGCCCGAATAGCTGGGACTACAGGCGCATGGCCCACACCCGGCTCATGAATTCTTTTTCCTCTTTGGGGTTATCTGGGATATTCAGGTTTAACCTGATTTCACTTGCATAGAAATATGGATGGGGAACCTGCGGCCATGGGGCCACTTGTGGTCTTCTGGATCCTTGAGTGCAGCCTTTTGACTGGATCCAAATTTTATAGAACAAATCCTTTTAATAAAACTCCTGGAAGCTATCCTCCCACCTCAGCCTCCTAAGGAGTTAGGATTACAGGTGCGAGCCACCACCCCAGCTCTAGTTATGGCTAACTTAAGCAAAAACAAATTTATTATTAGGACATAGAATGACTGGAAGGTTAGCAAACCTTCAGGGACTGGGAAGCATTTACTTGTACTAAGAACCACCTGATTAGGAAGCTGCTGCCCTTCCTTGTTCCTCTGCTGAAGTTCAAATTTCAGGAAGAAAGCATTTTCTGGCTGAACTTGAGTCACCTTCATATGCCTTAATTAAGGGAGAACAAGACAGCTATTTATTTCCAATGGGTAAAGGGTAATTACTTAACAGAGAATTGACACACGGTCAAGTAGAAAGGAGAAATTAGACACGTGGATAGGTAAAACTATGGTCATTCAGTAAGTCATTGAAGTGAGATACTGACACGATGTTTTGGAGATCAGGAAATACACAGTAATCTCCATTAAATTCCAATTGAGCCTTCTCTTACTTTCTCTTTATACAGGTAACACTCCCAAACCTTTTCAGCGTCATTGATTATTTTGTGAAGGAGACTCGAGGAAATTTAAGACCATTTATATATTCAACTGATGAAAATCTTGGTATGTTCTTCACTTCATTGCTGTATTAAGGAAAATAAAACAAAGCCCCCAAAACCCTGCATATGATTTGTAATGCCAGCCAGGTAGGAACTGTAGTTCAGCCTTTATGTTTATCCATTTGGAAATCATTTTGTCACTGAGTCTCTGAAAACAAGAGAGTACCAACATACATTGTGAATAGAGTATGGATCTATTCTAGAGAATGAAAAACCCTGAGGCATGCATGTATTGTGACTATTAACTTCATGCCGTCATTCTACTTGGCTTTATCAAACAAGTTCAGAGACAGGAGAAAACCATAATAATATAGATTAATGAGAACTTAACAGGGGATTTAAAGGGGCGATCTGTCAACAATGTTAGATGCTCCGGACAGGATAAAATAAATGAGGATTAAGGAGAAACTATAGGAATTGGTCATTAGGCATAGATGATTTGAGAGAGAGAAGTTTTAGTCCGTTATAAAGAAGGAAGTCACATTGCAGGATAACAAGGAATGAGTGAGTGGGGAGGAACTACAGATAAAGATTGTAGTTAGGACAATCTACAGAATCTGTGGGCTCTGTGTTCATAAATCAAGAATTTGAAAAATAGTTATGATAGATCATTAAACCAAGTTTGGGGCCCTGTGCAACTGCACAGTTCACACGCCCATGAAACTGATGCTGTTTACAGTCCAATTCTTGGCACATGGGCAAGAAAGACACACAAGCAAGAAAATAAACTCACATTGAAAATAAACAAAACCTTTTTCTGTGATACTGGTTCTTTAATTAATCAAGTTTTTCCATCCACAATTTCTAGGCCAAGAACCCAACATGGAAGGGAGGAGTGAGAAGCTGGAAGAAAAATCCACACATCGCATGAAATAAAATGTGAAAAATACTCCTTCACGTATCTTGGTAATTTTTATTTTCAAATGCACATCTTACTTTTAGAGAATTACCTCTATACTCCTGATCCTGATGACCAAGTCAGTCACCTGGACACCAGAACTAAACACTGTAGCACACAATTTTATTATCTTATCAGAATGAAATCAATTCACTGGGAAACTACAGACATGGCCGTGGGGATAACTCCTAGTATATGTATTCCCATGCACTGATAAAAGTTGAAAACATAGTACTTTCCAGATAGAGTTTTTATTTTCCTAGGCTTCAATTAAATACATTTCCCCTATACAACTTGTGCAGCAGATTCTCTAGTTTTCCTAAACCCTACCAATCCCAAAAAACCCACTAGGTTTTGTTGAAATCTGATTTGAGCAATTTATCAAATATAAATCATTTTAATTATCAAGTTAGAAGCCAGAGACATGAAACGTACTTGGAGAAGCCCTTTTCCAATAGAAATAGTCTATGCCACACTTTTTGTTACTGGAAATAAATGAAATTTATCCATTTCCATGTTTTTCTCTGATAACATCTTTTTGCTAGCTCAAAATGAACTCATAACTCCTTACAAAGACGGCAAAAGGCTGTATCATCACCTTATTTCACAAGTACAACACAGTATGAGCCTGATTATAAACACTTAGAGTTCCTTAAAAATACTAATCCCTTAGCCCCAGCCTACATTTACTGAATCAAAATCTCAGGGATATTTTAAAAATTTATGTATTATTTTAATTATTATTTTTTTTAGAGACAGGGTCTCTGTTGTCCAGGCTGGAATGCAGTGGCGCAGTCATAGCTCACTGCAGCCTTGAACTCCTGGGCTCAAGAGATCCTGCTGCCTAAGCTTCCAGAGTAGCTTGGACGACAAGTGCATGCCACCATGCCTGGCTTGGGATATTTTTTCATAAATATTTTTTCTTCATAAAAAAAATTCTAAATTGATTTTGATGATCATTCAATTTGGGAACCATTGACACAATCAACTAAGAATTAAAAGATACGGCCTATATCCTACAGACAACGACCATGTGAGACACAGAAGATGGCCATCTATAAGTAAAGGAGAGAGGCCTCGGAAAAAAATCAACCTGACCAACACCTGATCTCAAACTTCTAGCCCCCAGAACTGTGAGAAAATAAATTTCTGTTGTATATTTTTACAAATACCACAGCCATGTTGTCTGTGGTATTTGTAACTGCTATATAAAATAAAGTTTAAGAACCACTTAAGATCTACCATGGTATTAAATTATCTGTGTAGGAATACATGCAAAATCAAGTAAGGCTTTCTTGTAAACGAAGAAGCAGTGACAATCAGGAATCTTAGATATGATGGGAGTTGGGACATAAAGGCTGAGCATTAATATAAGTATTTATTGGAGTTTACTGAATACTTACATATATCATTGCGTTAATTGATGTGAAAATTACAAAAGCAGCAAATATATGTTATTTTCAAGGGTCTTACAATTGAGTTGTTCCAAATATAGATAAGAAACAAGAGAATAAAGTCCAATTTCTTACCATCTCAAATACTGAGTGAATTCTTGTATTCCATAAAAAAACACAGTGCTCAATATGGAAAGTTTTAAAAAATTAGACTCCTGAAGTTGGTGAGGCAATGTAGTTGACTGCAATAAATTGAAAAGGAATGAACAAGAGAAACAGAAATCAAAGCCCAGGTCCTGACCAAAGTGGTGAGTAACCTAGGAGACCAACAACACATTTAGCTAGAAGAAAGAATGAGAAACAGCCACAAAAACCTCAGAAATTGAAACTGGCAGACAAAGACCATAAAATGGCCCTCATAGTTTAAAGAATAGACACATTAGAAAATATCTGCAGGGGATAAAAAAAACTATAAAAAGTGATCTAGTGGTTTTAAAAAAGAGAACCAAACAGAACTTCTAAGACTGAGAAATGAAACCACAACAATGAATGGATATGACAGTAAGTAGATGAGAAACAGATGAAGAGGTTAGTAAACTGAAACACGGGTTAGAAAAAATTATACAGAATAAAGCATGGAAAGAAAAAAATTAGAAAATATAAAAGAGAGGGTGATAAACACTGAAGACAGAGTATGAAGGTCTGCCATGTTTAATGAGAATCCTCGTAGAAGAAAAGACAATGGGGAAGAAGCTATATATAAGGAGTAGTATCCGACAATTTCTCAGAACTAATGAAAGACACAAATCCAGATTTAAGGCGCTCAGCAATTCCCAAGCAGAATTAAAAAAAAAAAAAATCCATACCCAAACACACATTAATTAGATTGCACAAAACCAAAGCAGACAAAGAGATTTCTTTAAAGGTGCAATATTCAGCCTCATAGCTGACTTAACAGCAACAGGGAAAGTCATATGAGAGTGAAAAAATACCTCCAATGAGCTGAAAAATAATAAAGACCAAATTAGAATTCTATAGTCAGCAAAATTATGTTTGCAGAATGAAAGCAAAATACAGATATGTCCAGAAAACAAATTATGAGCAAGTATGCCACTGGTAGACTCTCACAAAATAAATTTCTAAAGGAAGTATTTTACATAGAAATTTATTCCAGATAGTAAATCTGTTAGTCTACTCAGGCTGCTGTAACAAAATCCCATAAACTGTGTGGCTTATAAGCAACAGAAATTTATTTCTCACAGTTCTGAAGGTTGGAAAGTCCAAGATCAAGGCACTGGCAGATTCCGTGCTTGGTGAGGGGTCCACACTCTGGCTCAAAGATGGTACCTTCTCATTGGGTCTTCACATGGTAGGGGTGAGGGGGTCTCAGGCCTATTTTGTAAGTGCTCTACTCCCATGACCTAATCACCAAAGGCCCCACTTCCAAATTACTTTGTATCACCTTTGGGGTTAGAATTTCAATCTAGGGAGACACAAAAATGTCCAGACCATAGCAGTAAGCCTTAGACAAAAAAAAAAAAAAAAAAAAAAAAAAAAAAAAAAAAAAAAAAAAAAAAAAAAAAAAAAAAAAAAAAAAAAAAAAAAAAAAAAAAAAAAAAAAAAAAAAGAATAAAGAGCAAAGAAAGTGATGTGTGTATAAATACACTGACTATACAAATAAAATTAGTCTTAGAATTAAAAGACATTAAAGTACATGACAACAGAATTAAAATATATAACAGAAATAAAATACATGACAATAGTATGTAAGTTAGGAATTAGAGAGTTGTTCTAGTTATTATGTCTGCACAATAAATAACTCCAAAACTTAGTTGCATGAACAATCCATGTTCATGGATTCAGTGGGTCAGGAATTTGGCACAGCTCAATGCAGTAAGAATGGCTTGTCTCTGCTCCATCAAGTTTAGGGCCTGGAATCATCTGGAAGCTTGCTTACTCACGTCTGACACCTGATGCTGGCTGTAGGATTGTAGCCTGTTTTTTTCCATGTGGACTAGTTTGAGCTTCCTCACAAAATGGTGTATAGGTTCCAAGGGTGAGCTTTCCAAAAGAAAGGGCAAGCAAGAAAGTGAGAGAGAGCCAAGGAAGCCACATAGCCTTTATGACCTAACCTTGGAGGTCTTAAAGAAGGTTGGAAGGTGGCAAGCTTCTAGAAGAGCAAGGGGCATTGAAAATATTGCTGTGGCCATTTTTGGAAAATATAATCTGCCAAAAGGTAAAGACAATGATTAATTTAAGTCTTACTTAATCTCAATGTGCTGGATATAATACAGAGAAATAACTGAAAGATATAAACTAGTAAAGAGAAAAAAATGTGTTATAGCTCAGGAAAACAAACAATATCATTTATTTTAAGAAAGAATTTAACATAAAAAATTTGTATACAAGTTTTGGGAGAACGGAAGATGTCGACAAGGTACAGAATTACATATGTTAAAGGGAAGAAGGCAGGATTATTAGAACTTAGAAGGCCCAAAGAGATATCCTGCAGAATGCCAGAGAAAAACTGGAGGCTGGGAACCAACCACAGCTGCTGGAAGAACCGTTGCTGAAGTGATGCAGACAATACTGGGAGGCAAATGGGAAGGGGAAAAGTCTCTTTTCCCTATTTCCGGCATTCTAGTCTCCTTGTAGTGACCCTTTTTTGTGGAACCTAAATAGAAGCCAGATGGCAAAGGAGAAATGTAGTTTGCAAAGTTTCACCCACAAAGTCCTAGGATACAGACCAGTGGGTCTGGAGTCGAGAAATAATCAGCCAATAACTGGCATAAATGGAATAACAAAATAAGTAAATAGTAATTTAGAAAGGCAGGAAAATAGAGGAAAAGAACCACAAAACAGGCTAGACAAAAAAGAAAACAGCCCATTCCCCCCAAATAAAATGGCAGAAATAAATCTATTGGTAATTATATTAAATGTAAATGACCTAAGTCTTCCAGTTAAAAGACAAAGATTATCAGATGAGATTACAAAAAAAGCCAGGTGTGGTGGTGCATGCCTATAGTACCAATTAAATAAGACAAACAACCCAAACACTAAAATCCTAACTCTATGATGTTTATTACACACATTTAAAACACAAGAATAGAGAAAGACTGAAAGTAAATGGATGGAAGAAGTTATTTCATGAAAATATCAACCAAGAGCAAGCCGGAATAGCTACAGAGAAAACAAATTTTAAGGCAAAACATATTACAAAGATATACTTCACAGTGATACAGTATAATTCATCAGGAAACTATAACAAGTTAAAAAATGTACATGCAACAAATAATTTAGCCTCAAAATATATAAAACAGAAACAAATACAAGGAGAAGCAAATCAAATTATCATAGATGTGATTTTTAATACAGTTCTTTTAGTAATTGACAGACTAGGTAGATGAAAAATCAGTAAGGATATAGAAGATTTAAATAACATAATTAACAGACTTGATTTAATAGGCACATGAACCATACTGCCCCCCCTAATGATTACTGAATGTGCTGTTTTCAAATACATAAAAATTACTACAAAAATTACCATATTCTATGCCCTAAAGCAAGTCTCAAGTAATTTCAAAGAATTAAAATCAGAAAGATAATTTTTTTTCTGACTAAACTTCAATTAAATTGCAAATCAAAATTTAAAAAGATTATTAGAAAACCCCCATGTTTGGAATAAAGATATACTCTCCTTAAAAGGGGTTGAAGAGGAAATCCTAATGAAAATTAGAAAATATTTTAACTAAATATATATCAAAATTGTGGAATATGGCTACAATAGTAGAGTATAATGTAATTATATTACAGTAGTACAGATAAAACTCTTTAATTCATGTTTTAGAAAAGAGAGACAAGTTGAAAATGAATGAGGTAACCCATCTCAAGAAGTTATAAAAAATAACAGTAAAAAAACCCAGAAACAAGTTATATTGGTAAGAGCAGAAATTAATGAAATAGGAAACATACAATAGAGAGGATCAAGAAAACTGAAATTTGGATTTTAGAAAAGACTAAACTGTCCCTATTTGGAGTTAAGGTTATGTAGTAAATCCAAAAAAATATGCAAATAATTTACAAGAATCATTTGAGAGTATAGTGGGTTTCCAGACACAAAAGCAATACAAATAAATGAACTATATTTTATACATGATCAACAGTTAGGAAATAATGTGGACTAAATAATTTGGATTAACATTCTCCATAGAGAACATTTAGAAAAGTTGGATAAAACATATTTTTAAAAAGTATGTGGGAAGGCATCAGATAGCTGATAAGTTAGTGAATAATTACTAAGCTAATATGTGGAAGAAGACATAAATTCAGAAAGGTGAATCCTTCATTTGGGACTACCATGTGCTGGAAACATTTACAGATTTGCAAGAAACTACTGACAAGCTAAATGGAGATGAGGGACTAAGTATTCAAAGGTAGAGTCTAGGGCTAGTTAAAGAGGTGAGGGCCCTTGATAACTCTAAACCACACTTTGGAACCCTGAAGGGTTGCACCCTAGGAGTAAGGTGAAGAAAGAGCACTAGCACAGTCTGTAGCTCAGCTTCGAGTCACAAAGATAGCCCAGAAAAATCTCAATTTCTGAAACGAGATCAAAATGACCCTAAATTACTAGTGCCCAGGTACCCTAGCAGAAGCAAAAAACTCTCTGGAGGATGAAAATATCATCCTGGGCATCAAATTATTTCAAGTTTTCAAGTATAATATTGGCAAATAATTAAAGATAACCACACACAAAGGAAATAAGACAGTAAAGAATGAAGACTAAAAGAAACAAAATAAAAATAAAAATAGATCTGCAGGAGGGTTTTAGATTGCAGAATTATTACACACAAACTATAAAATAATTATGCTTTTCATGAGCAAGTAGATAAGAGATTGAAAATTTTAGCAACACAATTGGAAACTGCAAAAGTAACAGATTTGCATGTTTGCAATTAGTAATTTGAGAACTGAAAATACAAAGGGCTAAGAATAACCAAGACACTAACAGAATTTTAAGTTGGGAGGACTTTTTTTTGCCAAATATCAAGAATATTTCAGCTATAGTGACAAAAACAGTATATTAGCACAGGGATAGAAAAGAAAAGAAGGCAGAAAAAATTCAGAAAGAGACATATAGACACATGGCTGTGATACCTGACTTTGGTGGCACTGCAGAAAAGATAGAAAAAAATCAGACTTTTCAGTAAATTGTGGTGAGGTACCTCCTAGCATACACAAAACTCATATGTGAAAGGGAAAAACTAAAGCTTTTATAAGACAACATAGAAGAGTATCTTCATGACCCTAGGGTAGAGAATGATTTTTTAAAACTTACAAAAATCTCTAACCTTAAAACAAAAGATCAATACTTCTCAGTACCTAACCATTAATAAATTACCCAAGAACATCATAAAGAGGGGGAAAGGCAAGCTACAGAATGGGAGAAGATACTTGCAACTACATAGCCAATAAAGAACAGGATTTATAAAGATCTTCTAAGAATCGATGAAGAAAAGATGTCCAAAACGACAGAAAAATATGTGACAGACCTGACAAGACACTTCGCAAAAGAGAAAGTTGAAATGGTCAGTAAACTTATGAAAAGGTGACCAACGTCAATGGTAATTAGGGAATGGCAGAGTAAAATTTCAGTGAGATACAACTGCATATCCACCAGACTGGCAAAATAAAAAATGTTAATACCAGTGTTGACCAAAATGTGGAGAAATTGGACATCTCTAACGCTCAGAAAAAAATAACAATCATCTAATAAAACTTAAGATATGAATACCCTATGACCAAGCAATTCTAGTCCTAGATATATATCTTACTTGTACCAGGAGATACATAAAATAAAATAATGTTCACTGTGGAACTGTAATTGCCCCAAACTAAAAACATCCCAATTGTCCAGTCAATAGAATGAATAAATTGTGGTATATTAATATAAAGGTAAATTATACAGCAATGATGAAGAACGAAGTATAGCTGCAACCAACATGGATGAATCACATGTTGAATGAAAGAAGAAGCCACAAAAGAATGAAGTATGATCTTTTTACATAAGATTCAAAATCAAGCAAACTATTATTTAGCTTTACATACATAGTAACACTATAAAAATGAGATAGTTATCATAAAAGGTAGGACAGTGATAATCACCAAGGGATGCGTTGGGGAGCTGGTTGTGACCGGGAAGGGACTACGTGAGGAGTTTCTGGACTGCTGTCGGTGTTCTAGTAACTTGACTGCTGGTTATATAAATAGTTACTTTAAAATTATTCTCTAAACTGCATATTTATATTTTATGTACTCTTCTGAATATACATGTATGAACACGTTTCTTAATTAAAAAATAAAACTAAGATGTGGAAAGAAAAATGAACACATATTACCAATTGATACGCTGATCCCCAAGATTTCAACTTTCTGATTTTTGTTTTTAAATCTGTGAAAAGCAAAAATCATTAAACCTATAACCTAGAAATTGTATACTAAATGATTAGATATTTACAATCACAATGAATTTGTTATGTTCATTATAGTTGAAAAAATTAGGTAAAGACATTTCTTGCTCAAGATCTCAAGAGAACAATTTTCGTTCTGTCTTCATTTTACTAATTATAAAATGGTAGATTCTAAATATATTTATAGTTGATTTTTTAATGTTTTGTCACTGTTACCACCAGAGTGTGCCATAGCAGATAAAAAAAAAATAAAAAAAGGGTACATATTTATTTCCAAGTTCTACCTTTGGGACAATTATGAGGAACTTACAGACAAGTAACATAACTGTTTTGAACTCCAAAAAGGAAAGGACATTAGAAATCCCCAACTAGTAGTCTCGGATTTAACAGATCTAGGTTTTACATGGTCACGACTATTTCTCTCCAACTGTTTGAAAAGAATTTCCAGGAGCCAAAAGCACTTTGAAGTAATGTTCCTCTACAACCAGTGACTGTTGTATCACCATGATTGTAAAACTTGAAAATTAGGAAACACCAAAGCAACATTACTCACAAAATGAATAGCAGAATCAGAATCTCTGGAGTCAACTATGGAACATAATTTACAAAGATATTCTCAAATTTCTTAATTTATTTTTAATAAGTAAAAAATTACTCAGTGGAATTGTACAAAATCAAATCATTAATTTTTACACCTGGTATTTCAATCACCAACGGTGATCTCATGGTACAGTAATTGATAGAACAAGAAGAACTGTCATTAGCCTCACCTTGGCTTTTTAGCTTACTAGAACTAAATAAATGATGGCAATAACCATTAACTACAGAAAAAAAAGTAATGACAAAATGATTATAGGTTTAATCACAAAATGAACTTAATCCTTGTTGATTTTGTTCATATCTGCTAAAGCATTGATGTCTATAAATATGAATTGATAGCATGGTTCTAAATTTAATTCTGAAAAGATGTGGAGACTTGGACAAAATATAAGCAAACTATTACATCATATATGAGGATTGTTCGATGGCTACCTGGAAAATATCAATTACTTTGAAAGAGCACAAAACAAAGTGAAAGTGGAAAAAAGGCTTCTTATACAAAAGTCCTTTTATTAGTTCTATCTTCTAAAGTTCCAAGTCATTGAGTCTTAATATTCCCGGATTCAATTTTAACTAACATTAATTTTAGGTATTACACTTGGGCTTTGCACAACTACAGAGAGTAGGATACGGTGAACAAAAAATTGCTTATTTCAAAGGTAGCCATTTCTTTAAACTCATCCCATCCACTTTTCCCCAGCTCCCAATGTATAGATTATCCTTTAATCACACAAATTCACTCTCCATTACCAAATATACTTTCCCAATTAGATGATATTTTTACAAAAGAAACCATGCTCACGGACAAAGCAATTTAAACTATTTGTAAATGGAATTAAAAGAAAACTACAGAGTATAAAAAGATACAAAATTGAAGTAACACTGACATACATCTGGTTTTTAATTTATCAAAATACCTATTAATGGTCTGAACAGGGGAGTAGAAGGAAAAGAGCTATAGGAAAATGACTTCCTACAGTTATAAAATGCCAACTGCTTTAGAATGCATGACAGCCTTAGTAATAAAAGAATCACTTGCTGTTTTCACTGAGTTTATGGTGTTGAATACTGTTTACATCATTTTAATAAAAGCACTTATATGAACATCTACAATAGTTCATATCAGAAAACAGAAAGTTTCTCTCAATAAAGACCTAAAAAAATAAATTTTTATCTTTGTCAACTCCCTTTCTGGGGATGGGAAATAAAATAAAATGCTTCCCTTTAAAATAAAAATATTAATTTTTTTTTGTGTTCATTAGGTTTCTGGAAGAAAAAAAGATCAAGACCCTACTAGTGATGATTTTTTAATTTCTAAGGGTACTCCCGTCACAAAACCTTTTAGTATTATATACTATGACAATCAGGTTTAGAGTTTTAAATAAATAAAATCACCACATTAGAAGGCATACTGAAAAATCAAATGATTAGTCACATTTATCTGTTCACATTCATGGATTATCTAAACGGGTTGTCAGAGTCCATATAATACTGTTAAAGTTTAGTCCAAGTTACGGTGTCAATTGACCTACTGCTCATGGCTTACAACAATGACGCTATCAACAAAAATCCTGATTTTTGGGAGACAGTAATATACTAAACTCTCATTAAACTAGCAAAGGTAATAGGACAGTAATTCTAACTGCACAATTTAAAATGTCTATTCTTCATCCACCACTACCATCCTTACCCTTTACACCGGTATTAAATTCTCAAAGCCTACTCACTGGACAGGTGCAGGGTGCCACTATTTGTGTAGAAAAATGGGCTTCAAATACTAAACAAAAACAATTCATAAAACAGGATTAAACTTTTTGGATAGTTCCATTTGTTACTTTCAATTTCCTGATCTCCTCTGGTCATAAATATTTTTTTCTTCTTTTTATCCAAACAGGTAAATACACAAATCTGCTTTAAGTCTTACAAGATGGCATTCCACTTCAAAGCTGCTTGTGATCACAGCCACGTGTGAACTGTTAGACAAGTGTGTACTACGCTTCAAAATGTTTTACAGTTTTTCAGGGTAGTTTCATACTGATGTTTCCCTTAAATTAAGGCTTCATCAAAGAGAAATCCACAATATTATGAGCTGATTTTTTTAGCTGCTGAATTAAGTGCATTCTTTTCAAAATCAAGTAGTTCTGGAGTAACCTTAAGATAACTTCCATTAATCAGTGTCATAACTGAAGTAGTATCTTACTGGAGGTCCAGGCAAATCTTCATCTCCATCAGTGTCTGGGGCAAATGACACAGTAAGATCCACATATTTCTTTTCAGCAGAAGGTTTCACAAGTTTATGCATTCTAAGAAAAATAAGCAAGGATGAATATTTTGGTAAATTCTGTAAAATAAAAGAATGATTCGCTGACTAATGCCATCCAGAAAATGTGGACCTGTATCTAGACTTTATTTTAAAATTTAGTAATCCACTTGCTTCCAAATATTCAGTTTTCTTTACTAAAAGTTCTGAATTTAAGACACTCATTTACCTAATAATGAATCAATCGGGACCACTGTTGGTCAAGAGAAAGAATATAGACCATTTATTAAAAGACAAAAAAAAAATTCCCATAATATAAGCAATGATTTTAAAAAATTAATTCCCCTTCTATACTCCCTATAAAATTTGGAGGCATCATACATTCTCAAGCATTTCTCTGTAAAGAGTAAAAAAGCAAGCCAGATTTAAATCGTAAAACGCAAGATAGAAACACCACAGTAAAAGACATTCTTAAATTTTGCCCTCATATCCAATTGTTTATCCTATTTACTGAAAAACCAATTCATCTTTGCTATTGTCACTGCTACTGTCTTAAGTCATCGTTTATATACCCCTTAGATTATTACATTAGCTTCTAGCTAGCTGCCTGCAGTCTCTCTTCTACCTCTAATCTACACTGCTGCCAGCATTCTCTTAAAATGTAAATCTGATGTTATATTCCTGCCTAATAATGTTATTATATATTGTATATCTACTTTGTGCTAGGCTCTGAACTACATAATCTATTTAATCCTCAATAACTTTCCATTTTACAAAGATATTCTGTCCCATACATAACTTCTCATTTTTTCCACCATTCGTTGTTATTTCCAAAATACTTAATTTCCAAAATAGACCATGCATGCTCTTTTTAAGCTGTATGTGTTTACACAAGCTGTTGCTTTTGCCTGGAATAGTCCTTCTTCAAAGACAGCTCAAATGAAATCTACCCTGAACTAGAGGTTAGAGTTAGTAGTGCCCATAGTACTCTGTAAAAAAACCTTTATTATAATAATTATTCAATAACATTTTAATGATCAATTAACATGTCAATTTCCCTTAGTAGACTGTGAACTCCTTGAGAGCAGGGCTATTGGATGAAGATATATGACAATAAAATATTAACAGGAGTAACATTTATGGAATACTTCTTGTATGCCATTACACTATTAGCCCTTAATATTATTTTAGTGCCTAACAACTATGGGCACAATCATATCATCCTATTATATAAGAAACTAAGTTTCAAAAGCTACTCCAGTGGCAAAACAACTAAGTGGCTGAGCAAGGATGTGAACCCAGGTCTTTCTAAAGCTGAGCTCATGCTCCTAACCATGACCCCACTGGCTGACCTAAGGTGTCCAGGCACTTAATAGGTATTCAATAAATACCCGCTAAATGAGTAATGCAATAAAATGAGAAATATCCTTCACAAACATTATCGTGCTGGACATTTCAAATACTGGCCAACTGTCAAAAGCACTTTCGTTAATTATTTTCAGTGAATTTTAAATTCCACTGATCAATACACTTCATGACCGTACATTCCGCTATCATCTAGGTAGCATACAATACAGAAATTCTAACTAGTATTAATTTATCCAAAAATACTTAAGAACCTTAATGAAAAACAATATAAGGCAAATCGATGCTTTAATATAATAGTTTTATTTTTTAAAGTATAGATAATTAAGACTGGATTATAATTTAAAAGTGATTAACTTCAATTGATAATCATAGGCAAAGCCAACAGATATGTTAAAGATAACCATTATGCAGAGATTCATTTATTCATATGACAAGTATTTATTGATGTCTACTATGTACCAGGTATTGGTCTAAGCACTTGAGATATAACACTGACCAGATCAGACAAAGATTCCTGCCCTTGTGAAACTTATGTTCTAGTGGGGGGTGGTGGGAGACAGATACAAACAAAAAATATAAGCAAAACACACAGCAGTCTTAAGATACTGGTAAGTGGCACAAAGAAGAGAGAAAGTAGAGCAGAGCAAAGGGGTTTGGGAATACTAGACTGGGGTTGGGCACAGATTGCTATATTAAATGAGGTTCAGGGAGGCCTCTTTAAGAAGTGCAAAGATTAGAGGTAAGAGTTAGCTATTTCACCATCTCAGAAAGAGTTACAACAAGAGGGAACACCTAGAGCAAAGGTCCCATGCTGGAGCATGACTGGAGCGTTCAAGGAAAATTAAGGCGGCCAGTATAGCTGGAATATTGTAAGTGAGGGGGAGAGAAACAGAAAAGGAACTTAGAGGGATAACTGGGAACCTGATCATTTAGGGCCCTGTAGACCACTACAAAGCCTGTGGCATTTTTTGGTTCCTTTTCTTCCTTTTGGTCTCAGCTCAAATACCACCTTACCAGGTGAGAATATGATAGACAGAGAGAACACCTAGATTACTCAGTATAATACAGCAACTCAATAGCCCCAACTTCCCACATTTCCTTTTCCCTTTATTCTCCATTTTCTCCACGGCACTTACCATCATCTGACATACTTATCTAGTTATGCAATCTCACATAGGAAGGAACTTTGCTCAGTGCTGTATTCCTAATGCTTTGAACAGTACCTATACACAGTAGGTGCCTTTAACAAAAATCTGTTGAATAAATGAATAAAAATAACAATCTGGCATTTTTGTTTTAATCCTGCCTTATAAGCCAGGTAATTATGTGTTTCAACTTAAGTGGATTCACTTAAATGTCTTGACCAAATCAGGTTTCTAAATCTGTTAACTGAAGAGCTGACTCTGAACTACTGTAAATTCACAAGGGTACTGTGATCCTGTCAATCTCACTTGAGAGGTAGCCTGTTGGCATTCACCTGACAATTTCACTGTCTTCATTAACTCCATTAGACAAGAGTAATGCTTTTATCTGAATTTCAATAACCTCTATGTTTTAATTTTTCAGTGTCTGTCCAGCTTATATCTCAATTCGTTTGAACTGTTTGCATATAATGTTCAATGCTTACGTTAACTTCAATCTTTTCCCATGACCAGGCATTACAGGAACATAAAGCATTTTGACTCCCTGTATCACCATTGTTGGCTCAATTCCATACTTCTCCTAAAAGTCAATACCCAAAAGAGAGAAAAAAAAAAAAATCAACGCCTTACCCAAACATTACTTAACATTGTTTATAAACAACATTTTACAGCCAATAGAGAGCAAACTTTTGCTAAAAAATATTTTTAATTTCCAATAAAGTTATGGATAAAAACTAAACAGAAACCATACTCAAAGGTAATGAACCAAGTCAATAAAAGTATCTCACTTTGACTGCATTTATGAAATCCAAGAGAGTGAAATCTTCTTTTCCATGTATAGTCCATCTATCCCAAATTGTAAATGATATTCCATTTCTGTTGTAGAAAAATATTCAGAACAGAAACATTTAAATTTTCTTCCTTCTACTGATAATTAAAAAAAAAACAAAACCAAAAAAAACCCAGCAGTCCATTATTTGTGATTTAGCTAGAAAATAACATGGGGGAAAAAAGGAAAATACAACTTCTAAAATATTTCATAATCTTATTTCACCATCACATCATACAGGTAACCACTTTTATCGGTACCTTGTTGATCCATACAGTATCTCATTATAAATCAGTATGTCTCAGTGAGAGGGTGTTTTCTCTCTCTTTTTAAATAGCTGCATGGGTTTCATTGCGTGGAGGTTCCAGTCCTCTATTATTAGACACTTGGGTTGTTCCAATCATTGGTATGATAAACAATGCCAGAATGATAGTCTTGTATATATGTAATTTGAAATGTGTGCAAATTTATTTGCAATTTTGAAATATAGTGCCATATTTCCCTTATTGTGGATAAACTATTTTATATTCTCATCAGCAATGTAAGATAGTGCTTGCTTTCTCACACCTTTACCAAGATAGGTATTTTTTTCAAGGTTTGGCTGCTGCCAATCTGAAAAATGCAAAATAGAGACCCAGGGAATTGCTTTGCTTTGTCACAAGCTTGTGGAATTAGATTCTAGATCTCATGATTCATAGATACTAGAATACTTCTAACTCATCTGGATTAAGTAGACATAGATGAAACCATAATGTTAAATAGAGTGGTAGATCAAGTTCTGTAAGAGTTCTTTGGCTAGTTTACTCAGAAATGCTTCATGAAGATGAGATCTGATCTGATCTCGAAGCAATGGCAAGGATTTATATATACATTGAACACAAAAAGGTGAAACCAGTTTTTTTCTCTTTTAAAAGTTAAAATATTTTTTTTCATTCTCATTACACAAGAGAAGTAGTAGACAAAGGTCTACTACTACATACCTGATTTCAGTCTTTCTTACTTCAGATGTCTCTGTAAACACTATAATTGGAATGGCTAAGTTAAGGAAACAATTTTTATAGGCTTCAAATGGATAGCCACCAGTTACTTTGATCATCTCCAAGGCAACCTAGATAAAACAAGGTAATCTGATTATCTGAATAGCCTAAAACTATTCATGAGTTTGCTTGGATCTACTCAATTTTCCCCAAGTTCTACTCGAGCATTTCTCTGTGAATAGTAAAAGCAGCTACAGAACTGGAATAATGTATATTTCTTATTTATAAGCCTCTACATTTTTAGCATATTTTATACTTTTAAACTTTCAATCTATACGTGGTCAACAAAGTTATTAAAAAAATATTAATTTGACTATATAATTTCCATACTTTGAAAGCAGATGCCAGAACTAAAAAAATACAACAGTCTAATATCGCTTAATATAAGGTACATAGCTTCTAAGAATAACTCCAGAGTAATGATACAATATGGTATAACTAGGGCCATACTAAAGATTCTGGATCATTAAAAGATTAAGGCAGTTCATTTTATTCAACAAAACAGAGCATCTGCATTGTATGGTAGTTAAAAGATGACTGAGAGGACTATTGCCTGTAAGGAAAATTATAAACTATCTTGAGCTTATTTTTTATGTTAAAATGTTTATGTATAGAAAACCTCAAAATGCAGAAGACTATTTTCAGAAATAACTTCAAATTTTAAATTATAAAATCTAGTATTTATCCTTCCTTCTCTAAGATCTCTGAGTGACTGGTTGGGGTTGGTAATGATAGGAAAGACAGAGAAGAGGCAATGAAAGAGGAACATTTTTATTCAAAGAATAATGAACTTACCAAGCCGGAAACTGCAGCAGTGGATGTGGCTATAGCAGGTATAATTTTGCCAGCTATGCGCTTTGTTTTGAAACGGTCGGCTGGTTCAATGTTGTACATTTTGGCACGAAGATTTGATGCAGCTGTGATGAAATCTATGTGTCCATTACGATCATCATCTTTTTCAAATGAAAGCACTGCCATCTGAAGGTCACCTGATTGCAAAAACCAGAAAAAAAAATTTCCCTAGGAAGTGGTTAAGCTGCCAGTTTCACTAGGAAAAAAGTAATGTGGGTTTACTATTACTACTTTAAAGATTCTTTTTATGTTTTTAAATGACTTAAAAACATAAGAAAAATCGAGATAACTGAAGTTATTGAAGGACATGAAAATGGTTTAAATACCAATAAATTAGAAAAGTTTCTATATTTAAAAAAGGTAATAAACAGTAGAATAAGAAAGATATGTACTGTACATCTGCTATCAAATGGTTTATATTAATAATACAAAAGTCAACATTCGTTATTGTTCAAAAATTGATTCCATAAATCCTACTCTGAAATATTTTCCCTCTGATAACGAAGAATAGGGTCAGTTGGCTAAATAAAAATATGCATCTTTTTGAAAGTTTTGTAGATCAATGGTTCCCAAAATCATTCTAATTATTATTATTTTAGATTATTTTTCCTGAAATACTGGTTCATGCATAAAATATCATAAGTTTGGGAACCATTGATTAATGTAACAAAAAGATGGGGAGCAGGTCTAAAAAGATGACTGAATGGCTCTGTTTTTAAGGAATTAAGTTCAGTTTTCCTGTATTTTGATATTTAAGACCATTTTAGCAAGGATGTATATAGGTTAGTTTATATTCCCTCTGTTGGTAATTATGGAGACTAAGAAGAGTTCTGTTTATGGTTCTTTATCCTAAAGTGATTTAATTGGGTCTGTCTAAAGACTTGTTTCCACGAGGGCCTCATTAAACTGAATTTTTAACTCATTAAAAACATAGCTATTCACTCATTGTTTTTAGATCTGCTCACTATGAGAAGGACTAAAACAATAAGAAGAACAACAAAGCAGTTAATGTGATTTGGGAGAATTATATTTCAACATTCTAGGGTAGGGCAATGGTGGGGAAAATGAATTTAGTCACAGTTAAAGATGAACAATGACTTTCATATAATCATGAAATCAGTATTATTACTACTGTTGTTATTAAATCTCACAAATTTTGGGGCATAGAGTTTAGTGAAAATAAAAACCCATCTGGTTCAAAACATTTTTATAAAGGTTTTCCCTTACTTTTGGTAGCTTCATTAGATAAAATAGCCTTTTCTAGTTGGAAAACAGCATTCCTCTCATCTTCATTGCTAATAGGAACATGGTCAGGTTTCCTTGCAGTTTCATCTGTTTGAACCACCTTTAAATATATGAATATATTTTTTATTAATGTTATACCCTGCATCTAAGTTTGGTTACCACTTATCTGTTTTATCAAATAAATCACAAATAAAAATATTTCCTCCATGTATTTTAATCAGATTATTAATCATGATGGTCCAACATATTTTACACCTTCCTTTAGTAAGTAATATTGTTATTTACATATTTGTTTACTTTATTATCTATCTTCTCAGACTGGCATGTAAACTCTATGAGAAGAGGGATCTTGATGTATTTTGTTCACTGAGAGAACTACAATATATCTAAAATAACTTGTTCATAATGGGTGTTAAAAATATTTATTGAACAGCTCATATGCTCTAAGTCCATATAGAGCTCTTTTAAAATTACACATTAAAAGTTAATATTAATCAACAGTTTGTGATTCTGACAAATCTACTTTAAAATCAAGTGGCACAGCTCCAACTAGTGCACAGCTGTTTAACATTACCAAAGAAATTGAAGAAATCCATAAAATGAATAATATGGGCATCCTTTAAATATTTATTGATTGCTGACAGGAAGTTCTTTCCTAAAGAATATGTCTTCCTTTATCTAGAAAGTTTAGCATGAGTAAGGCAGTGTATAACACAAGTAATTTAACATTAAGAAATGACTTTTTAGACATTCCATGAGAGCACTGGAGTTAATATTCTCAAACCAAGAAACTAGCTTCATCATCACTAAAGTACTGTTTCTTTTTTGTTTGTTTGGGGTTTTTTTTGAGACAGGGTCTTGCGTTGTAACCAAGGCTGGAGTGCAGTGGTGTTACAGCTCACTGTAATCTCAAACTCTTGGGGCTCAAGCGATCCTCCTGTCTCAGCCTCCCAAGTAGCTGGGACTACAGGCATGTACCACCATGCCTGGCTAATTTTTTAATTTTTTTGAAGAGACAGGGTCTCACTATATTGCTCAGGCTGGTCTTGAACTTGTGACCTCAAGTGATCCTCCTGCCTGGGCCTCCCAAAGTGCTAGGATTACAAGCATAAGCCATCGTGTCTGGCTCTTAAAGTACTATTTCTTATTTTAAAAAAATACACTCAGATCATGCTTTTACAGAGTAAATGTTATTATAAGTATGTAAGAAATATTAAGGAGTCAAGGAAGCAAAAACTTTTTGTTTGCCAGAATGTCTAGTTACTATTTTTGGCTGTGACATCTGTAACTAGACGTGCAGACCTGAAGCTTTGGTATGAGCTGTTTCAGGGAGTTGTTAAAAACTCTGCAATTCATGTTAAAACTGCAGCTAAGGCTGGGCACGATGGCTCACACCTGTAATCCTAGCACTCTGGGAGGCCGAGGTGGGTGGATCGCTCAAGGTCAGGAGTTCGAGACCAGCCTGAGCAAGAGTGAGACCCCATCTCTACTAACAATAGAAAGAAATTATCTGGACAACTAAAAATATATATATATATATAGAAAAAATTAGCCGGGCATGGTGGCGCATGCCTGTAGTCCCAGCTACTTGGGAGGCTGAGACAGGAGGATCACTTGAGCCCAGGAGTTTGAGGTTGCTGTGAGCTAGGCTGCTGCCACGGCACTCTAGCCAGGGCAACAGAGCTAGACTCTGTCTCAAAAAAAAAAAAAAACCAAAAAAAAAAAACTTGTAGCTAAATTGCTCAGGAAAATTTATTACTCCCAAACTTTGATACAGATACAGAAGCAGTGCAAGCCAGAAAACATATTGAAGCAAGAGCAATGAAGGCCAGTAACGTTATTGAAGTATGTTTCCATGACTTCTTTGTGGGAGTTTTGCCCATGAGAAACACAGACTAACAACTTTCTTTATTTGGGACTTCTGTCTATCCTTACTATATTTTTATGCTTTATAGGCTACAAGTCATGAACATTTCATTCAGCAAACCCATCTACTTGTGCAAAATTAACTGCCTATTACGTCTTCCTTTTCCCAAAAATAAAACTGCAGAATTGAAGACTGCACACACCACTTCTTTCCTGAATTTTGCAGGGAGACAGTCATTACTCCATGTTTTTGGGTAGAGTTAAAGGGTAAGGGGAGAACAAGGTTGTTTTGTGGACGATTTTTAGAGTGCATACAAGATAGGTATATACTGATCATATAAAAAAGAAATAATATTTCACATTTTCAGATTCTCCTACGTATACTGCCTAAATTTCACGTCCTGTCTTTACTAATACTTCCTTATCTCTTTCTCTTTCCAACATATTTGCCTTGCAAAATCCCAACCACAGTCATATCCAATTTTTCATGTATTCTGTAGTACAATAGCACCCAAACAGCTAAATGTGGCTGGAGAAAAGGTAATGATCTTCTCCCCAGCCACATTTAGTAGACTACATTAAGCAGATTAACATTAAATGGGTCCTCGGTACTGTCTTGCAAATTTACTACAATTCTAATTAAGTGATTTTCCCACTTTGCTGGGCAATTATTTCATACTTTTTTTCTCTGCTCTAATTTCCTTTATCTTTCTATCCCCTCCACTCTGAGCTACTAAACTTGCTTAAAATTTCAACTAAGAAAACAATTTTTTTTCCTCATACTTCAATTCCAACCCCTTAGAAATCCTCTCAGGGTCACAGTAAAATATATACAGAATTGAATCCTTTATCATCACTTTCCTGTTACCTACTACTTCATTCAAACCATCACCTCTTGCCTTGCACTCTTGCAATCTCCCAACAGCCTTTCCTGCTTTCTCTCTTATGTCACATAAAATCATTCTTAACATAACAGCCAGACTCATCCTTTTACATGTAAGTCAGATCATTTTGTTCCTCTGCTTAAAATCTTCCATTGGCTTCTCATCTCTCAGTAAAGCAAAAAAGTACTTATCAAACCCAACTACCTCTCCAGCCTCAGTTTATCACTCCCCCTTACATATTCTAAGTTCTGGGCTTAAAAGCCCTTCGAGGCTTTTCTCTGTACTTGTCCCTGCTGCCTGAATTGCTCTTTTGCCATTCCTTCACTTCCTGCAGGTTTCTGCTCAAATGTTACCATTATCAGTGAGGCTTTTCCCTTCCAATCCATTTAAAATGGCACTAGCTCCAACATTGTTTTTATTTCTGAAACAGGGTCTCTCTTTGTTGCTCAAGCTGGAGTGTAGTGGTACAATCACAGCTCACTGCAGACCTGAACACCTGGGCTCAAGTGACCCTCCTGTCTCAGCCTCCAGAGTGGCTAGGACTATAGGAGTGAGCCGCCGTGCCTAGCTAATTTTTTATTTTTTTGTGGAGACTAGGTCTCACTACGTCGCCCAGGCTGGTCTTGAACTACTGGCCTCAAAAGATCCTCCCATCTGGGCCTCCCACCGTGCTGGGATTATTAGGTATGAGCCACCATGCCTGGCCTCCATCATTCTTTATTTCTTTTCAGTTTCATTTTTTCTTCTTAACACTTATGTTCACATTGCATTATATACTTATTGGCATCTTTGTTTATAGTCCATCTCCACCCCGTTGGAATATCACATCTACATGGGCAAGAACTGTTCATTATAATATTTTCCAGGTTCAGCATTATGGATACAAATGAAGTTTAAAAACTATTTGCTGAATGAATGAATTTTCAAACATACCTTGTTGGAAGGTTTGAATTCCTGAACCTTTACTTCCAAAAGAATATTCAAGAGGGCATCTGCTGATAAGTCCTGTTTTTTAAAGAAGTAATCAACAAAGATATTCTTCTGTTTCTGAACTCCAAAGCCAAAAACATCTTATAAAAGGTCCTTAATCATACTGAAATATTTGAACAATTATCATCTGAATATTTACGCCACATCCAATTGAGACATTTACCTTTATTTCTATAGAAATATCACCCATAAAGTTTATTGGTGGGGGAGTGTTTAGGGGTGAAACAGCATAAATTAGTCCTGTAGTACCCCACCCCTGGGCTGCGGACCAGTACTGGCCTGTGGTCTGTTAGGAATCAGGCTGCAAGGCAGAAGGTGAGCCACAGGCGACCAAGTGAAACTTCGTCTGTATTTACAGCCACTCCCCATCGCTTGCATCAGTGCTGCCTGAGCTCCGCCTCCCTTGCCTCCCCCGCAACCCATCAAAGGTTGGGGACTGCTGTATTAGTCAAAAAACCTAAAGTCTTAGTTCTTTCCTCAAATTTCTAAAAAGGTAGTTTTAGGAGTGGTTGTGAATACAAGACTGAGTGCCTTGAGACTGGGGATTATCTTTACCATTTCCTTAGCTTCAATTTGTTACAAAGTTCCCCACACAAAGTTATACTCGATATATAAATAAATAAGTAAATGAAATTCATACCTTGAGAAGCAAGAAAATATTTAAATGGTTTAAGATGAACTTAGATGAATTTAAGGCTATCAGATCAATATTCATTATTAAGAAGCTGCTTAGGAAGAACTGACACATACTGTCTTTGAGGTGAACTACCATTCTTCTCGCAAAAAGAATATCAGACTGAATGCCATTATTTTTACCAGATATTTATGGTGTATTTTATTTGCATTAATTCCAAAAAGGATTAATCTATACCAAGCATTTTTATCTGGATCCAAAACAGCCAGTGTTAATTATGTACCTGGTTCATATTTCTCCATTTAGCCTACCTAGAAGTGTAGCAATTTATGTAGCTTTAATATGCATTTGTGAAGAAAAATTCACTAATGCAGATCTGCCTTTCAAATAAAATTGTATTAGACCCTTTATCTGAATCAATGAAGATGATGTCTAAGACAATGGGTATGATAACAAGGGTAACAAATGCCAATGCAGGGGAGCATTTTCAGATTTCCTGAAAGCACATAATACCACAAAATAAGTCATACAAATGTTAACAAAGAAAATCTCTAAGGAACATTTTTAAATTGCTATGAAATGGTTCACTTTGGCTTTTTAGAATAATTTGGATAACTGAAATTGTTGAACAGGTTATAAATATTTCAAACATAAAGTCTGACTCACAAATATTGCTTTTTCCCTATCTAAATTTGTAAAGAAAAATTGAACTTTTGTCTACTTAGTAATACTGCAACCAGCTTTTAGTTTCTGCCATGTTGGAAGAGGCAATGATACAAATAACAATTTTATATAAAAAAATGATTCTTATAACCTGTAAACATATTTTGATACAATCAGCTGATCAGGCACCTAATTGTAACCTGGTTTTACATTACTTGCTAGGACATAAAGAGTATCTTACCTCTTCTGTAAATGGAATGCAATTTATTGCAGCATATAATTTTGCAGCATTCTGAAGGAAACTGAGGTGCCTTTTGAAATTAAAAAATAAAGCAAAGTTTGAATGCATAGTTTTAAAGATGATGTTTAACTCATTAGGAACCATGGCCTTTAAAATATGGTTTGAAGAAAAACAATCAGAATTTTGTTAAGGACTTTTTGTTATAGGATTATCTTTTAAAAAGTTAGACAATGAAATTCTGGTCTAGATCAAAACATTGCAGAAGTTACAAAAGAGAAATCAATGTTTACCCTCTAAAACACTAATATTCAGGCAGTGATCATGATTACTTCAAGGAGAGAACTGAGTGGCCACAGTAGAAAAAAATCAGACTTGTGAAAGACAATTCATTTTAATTCATAAGAAAATATAGTACATTTGGTCTTAAAGAGTGTATATCAGGTTCAAACTAAGCAAACAAGTTTGTTTAAAAACAAAAAAAGGTTAATTCTTATAGGAGAAATGGTTCAGGTAAGGTGACTGGAATCCTAAAACAAAAACCAGGTTAAGAAAATTAAGCATAGAGTTATTTGCTAAAAGGAAGGTTAGTAAAAGGCAAGCTAAGTTAATTAAAATATATACACATTAAGTGTTAATCTAATGTGTAGCTAATATAGTGTATCTAGGCATTCACACAGAGACCAACTTCTTTGAAAACTAATTTGAAATTATTTAGGCAGATATTCAGTAATCATTTTTTCTTCCATATAACTAAAGACTCTTACTGGCTTCATTAAATATAAAAACACTTATTGTCATTTTATTTTATGGATAAAGTCAAAGACGTGATTTTGGTTTTACCTTGGAGTAGACATTTATTATAAAATATGAGGTTATTTACAATGCAAACAAATGGATTCACATTTTTGTGGGAAGAAGGGTTATAGCTGCTTTGTAGGACAGAATGACTTGTCAACTCTTAGATTAATAGGAATGTAACAATTTAACATTAGAGAGCTTTAAGTTTTCACTCTGTAATTTACAAGTTAAGAAATTTACAATGAAGGATGCATATAAAACTAGATATAAATACTTACAAAGGTTCATTTAAATCAAATTTTATTGGTGAGGGGGGCCTCTTTGGTGATTGCCAAAACAAACCTAACAAAAAGATACAAATATTATTTTCAATGCTGTAGCCAGTATTAAATTATGTTAAAATTTCTTCTCAACAGTTATACTTACTGCCATCTTTTAATCGTGTATCTACAGGGAAACAGTGAAGAAGCTGAAGAGCCTAAAGAAAAAAAATGAATTAAAGAAACCCACTACTTAATATTATCTGAGGTAAAAAAATTTTAAAAAATAAAAATTAAAAAATTTTGTGTATATTTAATAGATGCACATGCTTCCAAAATCAAAACGCATTAAAAGATATACAGTGAAGTCTCCCAACCACGCTTGTATTCCATCTGTCCATTCTCCCTTCACTGCCTCCCATACCTGGAAGAACCTCTATTATCATTTTTTATCAATATTTATGTAGGTTTTTTTTTAGGGGAAGCACCTACACAAATATAGATTATTTCACTCCTTATACAAATGGTGGCATATTTTACATATCACTCTGCTCTTTTTAAAGAGCTAATCCTTAAATAATGATACCAGAAAATACACAGTATTTTGTATTTTGAAATAACATGATGTTTGAGATTTGCTTCAAAATCATCTGGGGGAGGGTGAATATGGGTGAGAGTGTAGACAAAATGAGATTATCTATGAATTGATAATTGTTAAACTAGGGTGATAGGCAATTAATGGCAACATTAGAATTCATTGTATTATTTCCTCTCCATTTCAATGGCTGAATCTTTTCAATTAAAAAACATTTTTAAAAAACCTGAGAGAAGGTAAGAACTAAAAAGTTCTTTAGATTTTGAAACAAAGAGGTCATTGGTAAGAATAATTCAAATAGCAAGGGGGAGAGAAGTCACATTTACTGGATAAGGAAGTAGCTACAGTGAGTAGTATAGACTAATTTCCCAAGGTGCAGAGCCATGATGAAAGTGAAAAGACAGGGTAAGTGTAACCAAAAGAATTTTGTAAAAAGATGAACTTAATTTATATTCTGATAGGTAAAAGCCTAAAGAGAGGGAAAGGCTAGAGAGTGCAAGACATATTCTAGCAAACGT